>CALNHX010012504.1:0-24627 GCA_940337035.1 Agriotes lineatus
TAAAATTAAACACGCACCAAACGGTACGAGAAATGGGTCTGGATGTTACAAACATTTCCTGTCTTAAGCTGACTGGAAAGGTTGCAGTCCAGTCCTCTGGTGTGAAAAGGAGGTTTACCGATAAGGTCTTCCCGAAGTTTTTATATTTGCCATTTTATACATTTTTGGTTCTAGTACAGCCATCTTGGAGAACGACTTTTTCGGCAAACTTTCCAGGTGAAACCACCAATGATTGGACTATTGTTATTAAGTTGAAAATCTACAGTTATTTTCATAATCAATATCATATAATTATACACTTCTGCCTGCCCTGCTGCAGCGGAGTGCTGCAATAGATATTTTCCTAACAAGTACTGAAAGCAAGACCTAACAGGACGAGTAGGCAATTTCAAGATTCGCCTACAGCTCATCCTGGAAATCTTGAGTCCAGTAAACACACTACGAGCTGCGTTAAATCGGTAGACAACTGTACAAGCCAATACAATAATAAAGTGATCTAACCTAGATGATTAATTTAACCAATAACTCTAAAATTTGTTGGAAGGTACAGTTGCACGACTTAGTAGCTTAATACATGTGCTATAAACCGCTGTGTATCTGGTTATTGCTGTTTTATAGTATCAGTACCGCAAAGCAATTCTTTAACGTACTAGTACCGTAAATATTTATTTTGTGTTGACGACTTGATTACCATTATATTAATAATATTCTAGGATATAACAAAAATTGTATTTCAAGATACTAACATGAATTTTAGGAACTGCATGGGCTCAAGAACTGGTCTGGTTGATAGCAAACGATCTGGACTTTAAAGGTGCAGAAAGGAATTGGCGCCCAGATTTCCATTTCTTGAGTAAATTATGAGCTAGGAGCCGTTCATAAATGAAGAATATTATAGTTTAAAAATATTTTGCAGAATCTCTGCCATATGTGATCCTGAAGAACTCGGAAAGCTCCTTACACTGAAACATGCAAACATAGAATACATAAGTGAACAGAAAAGTCCCAGGTTTATAAAAACACATCTTCCATTTTCATTATTACCAGAGCAGATTCGAAACGGATCTAAATCGCCCAAGGTAGCTAACAACTCGGGCATTTCAAAAGTGAAGCTGAAATCTCTTTTTAGATTATATACGTTATGAGGGATCCAAAAGACACATGTGTTTCGTACTATAACCAATATAAGTGTTTAGAAGGTGGAGCGGTACTCTTGAAGACTTTGCTAAAATATTCTTATCTGAAAAAGGTAGGATGACAAAGACCCCTTGCCCTTAAAGCACTTTTATTAATTTCAGCATTATACGGTTCGTTCTGGAAGCATGTATTGGGTTACTGGGAGCATAAAAACTCACCGAATTTTCATTTCGTTAAATTCGAAGATATGAAAAAGACCTTGCAGCGGTTATCAAAGATGTAGCTAACTTCTTTGTCAAAGAGATAAACGTGTGAGCAAATGCAGCAGCTATGCCACCTTTAAGTTTTGAATCTATGAAAATAACAAGGCCGTCAAGCGCCAAGAACTTATAGCAACCAGAAGAAAGATCAACTTGATGAAGGAGGAACTACACGGAATTACAAGGGAAGAATTTTCTAGCCAGATGATAGAACACTTTGATGCATGGACTAAGAAAAATATTGAAGGAACTAATTTTGAACACCATTACAATTATAGTTTATAGAGACTCTATGAACTACCTATACTATCGTTGTATTTTTTTTTCCACTCAGGAATAAAATAAAGTTTATGTACCGGATAACAGATTTCTTTACCCCCATGGAATAAAATGACATTTTATTCCCTGGTAAATTTATTATACGCATATTTCATAACAAACAAACTTGTTTCCTTGGCAAGAGATCAGGAGCAAATACATATTATATAACTTTTCTGGAACTGATCATTAAGAAACACTGATTTACTGCTGACTTTTTTAATGCACGTCTAGAGTAAACTTCGTTATCGCTCTAATGAAATGCCCTCGGCTTCCTTCGGGCGGCTCAGGTATTACTTACATTCTCAAGTAGTTTACGTGACAAATAATTATTATTTATAGCTTTCAGTGCTGTTCCCGAATTGTTTTCAGTTAATATTCCAGTCAATACTTAAATGTTCTTACTATAATTGTTCAGCAATCCAAAGTATGTCTGTTTGTTTAATTACAGCATTTCCTTTTAGATAGAATTTTATTTTATATAAATTTCTATAGACACGAATTTATATATTTTCACAGCAGGGGAATATTGAAAAAGTACAATTACTTAAGGAACATGAGAACCTGTACGAATTAATAGTCTCGGGTTTGAGAATTTCGGTATCTGCTTTCTGTAATTAGTAAAATTCTGTACATTTTGCATACATAAAAAGTTTCCGACGCAAGGATGTCCCCGAGACATCTAGAATGAAAAAATTACAGGGGATACCCTGTGAAACTAATGAAGCATATTCTCAAGTAATCTGCAGTGACTGCGAAGAAGTCGGCATCATATGAGAGAGTTTTTATTTTTCAAAAAACAGTTTTTTACGACAATAATTTGTGCTTGTCCAAAAATCTATTTAGCCCCTATCATATATACCGAGCGATTTTTACTTAGAAAATGGAGTTTTTCGAAATTGCTAATATCCAAAAAGTGCTATTTTTCGGAATTTAAGTAAGATTTCAATGATTTTTTTTTAACATGAGTTAGTTTTATCTAACTGAAAATATCAAGGCCAGAAAACACCTATTTCCTTTAACTTTAATTTAATTTTTCAATTTTTAAAATATTTTTCAAAATTTCACATACCAAGACTTAATTTTAAAATTCAATTTTTTCAGATGAAGACTAAAGATTTATAACGAAATGAAAATTCGTTGAGTTTTTATGCTCCTAGTAACCCAATACATGCTTCCATAACGAACCGTATAATGCTGAAATTAATAAAAGTGCTTTAAGGGCAAGGGGGCTTTCTCATCCTACCTTTTTCCGATAAGAATATTTTAGCAAAGTCTTCATTTATGAACGGCTCCTAGCTTAAAACTTATTCAAGAAATAGGAATCTGGGCGCCAATTCCTTTTCTGCACCTTTAAAGTCCAGATCGTTTGCGATCAACCAGACCAGTTCTTGAGCGCATGCAGTTCCTAAAATGCGTGTTAGTATTTTGAAATACATTTTTGTTATATCCTACAATATTATTAATATAATGGTAATCAAGTCGTCAACATAAAATATATATTTACGGTACTAGTACGTTAAAGAATTGCTTTGCGGTGCTGGTACTGTAAAACAGCAATAAGAAGATACACCGAGGTTTTATAGCAACTGTATTAAGCTACTAAGTCGTGCAATTGTACCTTCCAACAAATTTCAGAGTTATTGGCTAAATTAGACACCTAGGTTAGATCACTTTATTATTGTATTGGCTTGTAAAGTTGTCTACCGATTTAACGCAGCTCGTAGTGTGTTTACTGGACTTAAGATTTCCAGGATGAGCTGTAGGCGAATCTTGGAAATTGCCTACTCGTCCTGCAAGGTCTTGCTTTCAGTACTTGTTACAAAAATGTCTATTTGCAGCACTCAGCTGCAGTAGGGAAGGCAGGAGTGTATAATTACATGATATTGGTTATGAAAATAACGGTAGATTTTCAACTTAATAACAATAGTCCAATCATTTGGTGGTTTCACCTGGAGAGTTTGCCGAAAAGTCGTTCTCCAAGATGGCGGTACTAGGAGCAAAAAATGTATAAAAATGGCAAATATAAAACTTTAGGAAGACTTTATCGGTAAAACTCCTTTTCACACCAAAGGACTGGACAGCAACCTTTCCAGTCAGCTTAAGACAGGAAATGTTTGCAACATCCAGACCCATTTCTCGTGCCCTTTCTCGTACCGTTTGGTGCGTGTTTAATTTTTAATCGTTATCAACAAAAGCAGACGTCTTTGACCCTCTTCATCTTGAGGATTCATATCTTCATTTCCATTTTTTCGAGCCAGTACCATACTCTCCATTCAGAAGCAGCCGCATTTATCGTTCAAGTTACATTGCATTATTTGAGAGACATCTTAATAGCAGGGTTCGAATAATAGTAATTATTAAAATAATAATAGGAGTTTACATATAATTCGTTTATATTTTAATATAACAAGAATACAAATACTTATTAGAATATGGCACAGGTAAGTCTTCTGGCACACATTCATCACACAAACAAATGGACGCTTTTCTACGTTTACGTGTTCAAAAGTAAATTCAGAGTGTCTTCAATTAGGATAACTCAAAATGGTTGTAGAATTATTGACTGATAATTATGCTTTTCTTCAAATCATTTGCAATAAACTACTATAGAATAGAGCAAAGAAAATTTAAACACTCTGTATTATTAATTCGAAGTAGGTACGTCTATATATTTAATTGATAAATATACTTTATTTACAAATTCTTATAAATTAAATAACTTGGAAACAACGTAATTACATTTAAAAATGTGGAATTGCAAATTCTGAATAATTTTAACTAATAAAAAAAACAGAAACGTTTTATATTGATATTTTTTTCTAAAAAGCTAAAATTTGTAGAAATTTCTGTACTTAACACTCTTTAATCATTTTATTTGAAGTGTAAGGGCTTCTATGAAACTAAAAGTTCTCCGTTAGATATTAACATTACACAAGGCTCCAATAGAGCAAGCTATAATCGATGTTTGCCTATAACAAAGCAATTCTTCACGATATAAAAACGAAATTAGACCACCAGGGTGGTTGAGTGGATAAGCAGACCCTGCTTAGTAACCAGGTGGACATGGGTTCAAATCTGGCCGTAGCTTAGAATTTTGCTCGGAGTGCAATAAATTTTAACTCTTTACGTAAGTGAGCCTTAAGTTAGATTAAGGTTTGTTTGAATGCGGAGGTTCGTAATGCAAGTCACATGTGACCTATTACCTCCATTGCAATTCACGCGCGGTATGAATGGTCCTTGACACTGAAAGGTGCAAGATGCTAAAAATAATGAATTAATTATGAATGAACAATCACTGTTAATAAAATACGTGTATAATAGAGTTGAGCTCGCAGTAAAACTCTAGGGTTGGTAATCGTGATAGAATTAACCATTAATTTCTTAAGAGCATTTTTGGGTGTAATACATATAGCAATATTTAAATTTTCTTATCAATTCCTCCTTAAAAATATCATCTTCTTGAAAGTAGCAGCGATGCACCTTTTGGAAAATACTTTTATTTAAAATAAATCGTGCAATTTCAATTATAAAACTGAGCCTTCCGTTTATCTTTGTTAGAATTCTCCAAGCTTAATAATCTCAAAATGCACACAAGGGCTAAAATACTATGTGTTATTATAATAACTCATGTGCATAATATCCGTCTGCCCATCACGCTGCATTGTCACCGTTTCGGTTTATTTCTTTCAACGCCATTTGACGTCATGGCACAGAACGCTGTCTGTAACTTCTTTTCGTCTTCATCTGTTTAAATTGCTTATTTAATGGTACCAAATCGTACAATTCTAGAACGACTATTTATTCATTTTAATGCAGGAACCAATCCAAATAATCAATAAAGATAGACCAGAGCGAGAAATTTGTATACGATGGATGGTGCAGAGGGGAGAGTGAAAAAGGTCCTGAAGTGTAGGAGTGTTGCCCATCCTAGAAGACAGGTTTAAGGGTTTGGGGGAGATAGGGCACGATTCCATGAGTTACATCAATGAGATACAGAAAATGCGTGTAAAATAACACTTTATGGGGATGATGTTCACGACCTCAATATTAAAAGTTTTGAGTTGATTTTTTGTTGGAGAGATTATGAGATTGTGGGACAGTTATGCTCCCCTCTTCGTAGATTAACATTACTGCTTTATACTTCAATTCTCATCCAAAAGCTAAAGCATTGCATTTTATAGCCAGTTTTGATTTCTTGAGAGTGTTTCTTCATAAAGGAGTAACGCTGTTCTATGAAGATAGGAGCATAACCGCCATACTAATCATCTATCCAACAAAAAAAGTCCCAATTAAAAATTTTCTATGGTGGGGGGGGGAGGAGAGTCGAGAACTTTATCCACGTAAATTGTTCCTGATCCATATACAGTATAGAAAATTTTAAGTTGGATATTTGTTGTTGCAAATATGATTATCACAATTGAAAACCCCTGTTATGGTCAAAACCAACATTCAAAGCATTTTTAACGCAGCGTCGCCTTTAGGGGGGGGGGGGGTACACTCTGAAGCCAGGGTTGGGGTCTCGGGGGGTTGCTACAAAGGGACCAGCCCGCGATCTTCGGTAAAAGATCCATCAGGGTAGCTCTGTGCTAAAACTACAATAACACCCCTAACCACACAAATATTTAATAATCGTTAAATACGCATTTCGACAGCTAAGCTGTAATTTTCAATCGCTATTGTTAAATATTTGTGTGGTTAGGAGTTGTGATCAGATTGAAACCACAGGCTCCAGCAGTATTTTATTCAAAATATAATGAGTTTGTAGGGCGGTTATGAACCTACTTTCGTAAACGAGCGTTACTTCTGTCATGAAATCAAAACTGGCTATAGAATACAATGCTTTCGCTTTTAAGTGAGAATTAAAATATGAACCAGTAATGTGACCGTCCCATACACTCATAATCAATTAAAAATATCAACTCAAAGTTTTCAATATTAAGGTCATGAACGGCCTCCTCGTAAAGCGTTATTTTACACGTATTTTCCCCAGTATCGCTGGTGTCAACCATGAAATGATAGCCCTCCCCCCCCCCCCGCCCTTTAAAACTGTAAAAAGAGAGCGCTAAAGGTGGTAGATACATTATCAGCTATAATTTACCAAGGACAGTGATTATCACCCGCAATCATTTTGACAAATAACAACTCGAAAGTGCGTTGCCTAGAAATAACCCCAGGCTTCGCCTCTGGTTACGAGTATTTCTTGAAAGTAACGCGCTTGAGGAATATGATGTATCAAAATCATAAGGAGAAGATAAATTCTTAAATAAATTAATATAATTTTTGCGGAAGCGAGACCAATTTTTCTGACAAAATTAATTTGTCACTTCATTATTTACTTGTCATAGGATACTACTGAATTTTAATTGCGTAGGTAATTTCCATTTTCATTGAAAATCACTCTAGGGTCGTTTTCACTTCAAGTGTGATCTGATTTGTCAAATTAATACACGTGATCGAAATAATCTAATTGGATTGGTGTACAATATATGTAAGAACTTATCTTGTAAATAATACCTATAAGAAATTTTTAATATGGTTGCTGCTTTGTCTAAAATTGATTAGGAAATCCAAACATCCTATAAAAATTCGGCCAACAAATATTATTAGATATTAAAAGTGGACCAAATACTGCCACAGTTAACACCCTGAGTAATTTACTGCAAACTTCAAAACTACTAAACTGTTACATTTCATTAGCAGTGATTTTTTTCACACGTTCACAAATTATCATATACGGAGAACCCTTCAAGATGTAACAGTTAGCTCCAGTAAGCCATAGACATTCTCTTACGAGACACATTTTGTAAAGCAGATTCTACACACATACCTGCTGTAGGATATGATACGAAGATTACATCGCTTCTCGTACTTCTAAATTTGAGATGGTTTCTGAAAATATTAAATACGTTTTGGGTAACCAAACATCTTGAACGACTTCAACTAAATTCGGCATATGTTCTTGTATAATCCGATCTACTTCGTCGTTCTTCGTAGTTACGTCGTTCTTCTGGTTCTCCATGCTGAGAGGAAATTACATAATCACTATTTTTACAACAAGAGATTTGACTAGGTCTAAAGTTAGAACATTCCAGATATAAATAATATAAAAAAACAATAGTAATTTATTTTTATAATAGGCTACATGTTAGCGTTCTTCGAAATTTGAAAGTATTTGCAGTATTACATCTTCAAACTGTTGTAGCCTTACAACTAGGAAATTAAAATTTAAAAGTATTTACCTTTGTTCTCCAACTATTGTGACAATAGTTAGAAGTACTGCTGCCGTGAAGGTTTTATTTAATTTCACAAGCTGCTTGTTTATTTCCAATGCAGCTCCTCTGATACACGAACGCAATCAGCGTAATAAGAAAATTTTCATGAACAATAGATGCAGTATATCTAGCTTCGTCAATTGTTTCTTACGTTTTTTGTTCCTAGAAGTTTATATATAATACTAGATACTATACATATCACCGAAGACCTCCAAGAGACCTTTAATTAGCAGTTAATTGCTATAAAAATAACGATAGCACCTGTATCAGGAGATTATTTTGTCAGTGATGTATTTGAAAAAAAATTTTTTTGTTCATTAGTAGTTATCATGCAGTTAATTACTATGAAAATCGTACGACACTCATTAATGACCAATAGAAAAATTCGTTCACGAGCCGTATCCAAGACAACGAAACAATTTCTTGGAAAATCGAACGACATTCATTAATGACCAATAGAAAAATTAGTTCACGAGCTGTAACTAGGACAACAACAAAATTTCTTGGAAATTTTTTGTAGGTAGACCAACCTCACTGTGAGGGTTTGTGTCGTTG
This sequence comes from Agriotes lineatus, assembly GCA_940337035.1. NCBI lineage: Eukaryota > Metazoa > Arthropoda > Insecta > Coleoptera > Elateridae > Agriotes > Agriotes lineatus. The sequence continues at coordinate 8,546 of CALNHX010012504.1, forward strand.
CGATTTTCTTAGCGAATCTGCATTCGAGCATTAATTCATATCCTGAAATTATTTTTCGTCCATTCCAACAACGTCCTAATTTGCCCTCGCGTCCCGCTCGTGCAAATTAATACGACGTTGTCGGAACGCACTCAAAAAAAATCCGGAAAGAATTAATGCTCTTATGAGATTATATGTGAAAATTTTTGTAGGTAGACATTACTTTTTTTAGGGTTTGTGTCGTTACGATTTTCTTACCGAATCTGCATTCGAGCATTAATTCATATCCTGAAATTATTTTTCGTCCATTCCAACAACGCCCTAATTTGCCCTTGCTCGGGCAAATTAATATGACGTTGGAACGCATTCAAAAAAATTTCCGGAAAGAATTAATGCTCTTATGAGATTATATGTGAAAATTGTGACAACACCTTTGCTAATTCGAGGTTGGCAGGTTAGATTTTGCGTCAGTTTTGACACAGACTGACGCAAAACCTAACCTGATAACCTCGAATTTGACGTAGATTTACAGTGCCAACAACATATTATTATAATGAAGTATCAAATTAATTTGTCAGAAAAAGGGCTTCTCGCTTCGGTGAAAATTATTAATTTATTTAATTATTTATAACTTAGATATAAAAATAATGAAATTAAATTACGTACAGCCTGCTGCAAATTTATGTAATATGTAATATCGATTTGAGACATACCATTCTTAAAAAACTTACAACGGTTAGCATATAAAAGATAACAATGCAATTGATAGTTGCGAAAATAATTTAGATTTAATTGAAATAATATTTTTTTTGTTTACCTAAAACTGCATGTAATTAAACAAAATAATAACCTAGAAGTGACTTGGTATGTTAAGTTTTAATACATTAGAGTCAAGTGGTTAGAGAACTCGGCTGTGTTATCAGACACAGTTGTGGTAGTAGGGAAGTAAGGTAGATACTCTGACCCACCGAGTATCAGGGAAAACTAAGGGTGTACTATACCGAAATTAACTTTTATAGAATTTATATCAGGGACTCTGCCCTAAAATTGTATTTCTGTATCTTCTTCTTCTTCAACAGCCTCTCTTGGCCCTCTCCTGGGCATAGGCCTCTCCACACTTTCTTCCAGTTACATCTATTCAGAGTCAACCGTTGTCATTTTCTGTCAACCGTTTCTTTTGTGTCATCTATCCAAGGTCTAGATTGAAAACAGCTGAAATGTCGACTAAAAATGTCGTTCAAGATGATTCAAGCAAACTAATTTTATTTTTTTTAAATTTATTAATCAGGTAACAGGAACATGTAAGAAATGATAAATTACTTTAATAAATATTCAAAATGGCCACCTTCACGTTCTAGGCAATATGCCAGCTTATTATGAAAACCTTGAACATCATTTTTTAAATTTATTTTACCACAATAATAAATCAAACAAATTGACACATTTTTTTTAAATTGTCAAGTAGCAATTTTGACGTAACATTGGTTACTTGATTACATACATGCATTGATCTGTGTTTTTTTTAACTGAAGGTAAGGACTAAATATGGGCTATGTTCAGAGTTAAAAAATGGTTAATGTTTCTATAAGTACAAGATTACTCATTTAACATTAAATTAACATTAAATACGAAAGGCATCTACGTATATCACTTACATTTCCTGTGACAACACATTAATTCTGCTGGCATAAGCCCTAACAATGAATTAATCTTGAAATTTTCGCGAGAAAGAATTCCTGCGCTTTGTTTTTCCACAACTTCTGCAAAGAATAAAGTCTGACGTTGAAAACTACGATACACTATTTTTAGCTGAGAAGTAACATGTATTATTAAAACTTATAAGTAGTTTAAGAGTCCTTTGGAACTTTCTAAATTAAAGTAAAAGCTTACTTATATACTTTCAACTGAAAGTTTAATTATTTACTTTCAACAACAACTTTATCCCATTTTATCAGTATTTTATACACCGAACTGGAAACATGTGATGGGTTACTGAAAACAAAGATATTTTCCGAATTTGCTCATTATTAAATATGAAGATATGCCCGTCATAAGTAAAGTAGCATATGGTTTAAAAGGAGAGCTGAGAGAAGATCAAATCAAAGTGTTAGCTGTTCGCTGGAGTTTTAAATCTATGAAGAAGGACCACGCTGTGATCAGCGAAGAGAGAGTTAGATGGAAAGTAAAAAATATAAAGAACAGCTGACTGAGCATATTATTGCAGCTTTAGATTTGTGGAGTAAGGAAAACATTGATGGTACTGATTTTGGATAAGAGTAAGCTTACGATTTCTAATTAAATATTATTCATAAAAATATTTGTTAGTTCTGAAATTTGAGCTTTAATTTAAATTAAAAGAGATATTACAAATCTTAAACAAAATTATACTATTAACTTGATACTCCTAGTAGCTGAAATGCCTCCCATTGCCAGATGCAACACAGAAATTTCAGCAGACAGTTAATATGTGACAGAAGACAGTAGCAAGGTGGGGAATAACAATTAATGCAAATAAGGCCAAGGTAATGAAATTATGAAGACACAAAACATGCAAATAATGTGTCATGGAAAAGAACTTGAGTGAATCGATAACTTTGAATACCTTTGCGTGATAATAAAGAAGGCTGGTACCCCAAAGCAGAACAAACAAAGCAAGGGAGATCTACTATGCTTTATGTAACATCGTTGATCATTAAAAAGAACTAAGTAGCACTACAAATTCAACAGTTTATAAAAGTATTTATGTGTCTACCCTAATATTTGCATCGGACAGCTGAGTCATGTAGGAGAAGGTAAACGAGAAAGTAACAGCGGGGGTAATAGAGTATTTGAGAAGACGGTTGGAAGAACGAAACGTGACAGAATCAGAAATTTAGTGGGTAGAGAAAAATTACAAATAGAACCACTAGTGGAAATATTAGAGAGAAAGCTGTTCACGTGGTTAGGACACGTTATGAGTATGGAAAACGAAAGAGACCTGAGAAGGATATTGGAAGCAAGGCCAGACGGAAGAAAATATGTAGAAAAACACAGGGGGGGGGGGAGAATGGAGAAAATGTCATTGGCAAGAGGGACAACTTAGCACAACTAAGGAAAATGGTAGCCAATTGTACACAATACTAGAAATGGACGAGCAACTCGATGCCGCATAAAGGATGGAAAAGAAAAGAAGAAAACAGCTTATTACTTTTATTAACAATATTTTTTGATAAAAAAATCTTTAATACGACTTCTTCAATTTTGCTGATTATTTTAAATCGTAGTAGGCTAGCATTTTATCGTGAAGGAAAAGTAACATACCCTAAAAGTAGAATTTAGTGAGGGGTATAATAAAAAAAAAAGATTTTTTTTAATCGATAATATATAAAAAAACTGGGGTGGTGCCGTCTAAAGTGAGACACACTGTATATACTTAAACCCTCCTCTTTAAGAGGGTGTAACTCGGCAGGAGCGATTTAAAGAAAAAAGTTTACAAAACGTTTATGTTTCAACGTCCTCCGTAGCCCTCAGAAGTTTGTCGGTCGAATTACAGGACACTCCCGAGGTAAATACGAACAATGTAGAAAATTGGTTGTCCATCGATGATTAAAATGGTGGGACTTTTTGTATATTTTCAGATCAAACTTTGTATTAAAGTAAAGCAGTATCTATTACATACAGGGTGTTCCAAGCTTCCAGAAAACTTTGTTATTCCTTTGTTGCTAACAATGTAGAGAAAAGACGGCGGTAAACTTTTTCTTCTTCTTCTTGATCTTCTCCCTTGTACCTTTATGGTGTCGGGGTGGTGGTAAACTTATAGAGAGTATTTAGACCTACAATTCTACATTCTAAACATATGTTGAACAGCCATGACCCACTCGTGTGGGAGGGGCGATACAAACCCATATTTTTAAATGGGATGCCTTTTTACAGGATATCATAAGCTACGACCTTATCTACCTGCATATCTTAATTTTGAAATTCTGAGTGACGGAATGTTTTTAAAAATGCAATTTACAGGTCTATTATCGAAAACCATAGCATCCTCATTTTTAAAATTCAGAAAAAAGGAAGCTCTATTCTGTGCCACGGGTCTCTAATTTGTGTTGATTCGAGCAAACTTTGATTTTCTGATAGTGTACATGGCCAGTATTAAACTATTTTGATTTTTCAGAATTGTGTAGATGCCATTTCATCAAATAGAACAGTCCGTATCGTTTATACCATTCGTCTGCGTTTTTAATTCTCTTTAATTTGTATTAAACATCTCGCAGATACGTTTATTTTTGTTTTCCATGGTCTGATATACATTTTTATTTGCGAATTATTTTGAAAACCACCCAGCGATCGATTGATACCAAAACGATCACGATAAGCCTAAACTTCAGACAAGATAGGAAGGCGAGCCAAGTAAACAAACACTGAAAATCACGTGATAGAAAGGCGTTCTGTGGTTGGCCGTTTCGAAGAGAAAGTCAAACATCGGCTATGTACGCCTTTGCACTAGAGGAGGAATGAGCGTTGTTTGGTTCTGCGGTAATTTTTTTTACAGCAACATACAACGGACATTTACGTAAAATGTGCACCGTGTCAAACTGGTTTAAGCTGCATTGGAACTGTCAGAATCTTTGTTTACATGGCTCACCTTCGTAACGTGGCTCAAGTTTATGTTCACTGCTGGATGTAGAACGACTCCTTGTTGTTTCACTTATGTTTGTCTTGTGCGATTTGTTGCCATCTCGTACCTGCTTTTTCTACCACATCGTCTCTCCATCGTGTATTGGGTCTTCTCACACTGCCTTTATTTTTCTTTAGACGCCAATCTATTACGCGTTTTGTCCACCTGCTATCTTTTATTCTAGCAATATGTCCAGCCCAGGTCATTTTCTGTGTTACATCGATAAGTTTTGTCTGATGTCTTATCTCCGGATTTCTTACACGGTTAGATAGTTTGATGTTTAAAATAATTCTCTCATGAGTTCTCTGGGCTCGAACCATTTTTCTTATGTTATATTTTGTGTAACTCCATGTTTTTGTTCTATATGTAAAGATTGGCAAAACGCATTGATTGTACACTTTACATTTTCAGTTGTTAGAGATATCGGATTTAAAGATGTTACTGTGTTTTCCAGATGCACACAAGGCTAATGTAATTCTTCTGGTTATTTCTTCATTTATATCGATTTTTAATGTTGTTTTGTTTGTCTGCGAGCTCTATGTTGTTCTGATTCAATGTGATATTAATGTCTTTTTTGGTATTGGTCATAGTTTTTGTTTTTGTTATGTTTATTTTAAGTCCTATTTTCTTCGATATTTAGTCCATTAAGCATCGTTTGCAGTTTCTCCGATGATTTATTAACCAGAACTATATCATGCAAATCTTAAGTGATTGAAATTTTTGGCCATCAATATTAATCCCTTTTTTGGCCAGTCGAGTTGGCAGAGATCAGAGAGCCGTTAGAAATAACTTAGGTGATATGGTCTCACCCTGGAGGACACCCCTTTTAATTGTTATTTGTTGTGAATCTTCGAATACGTTTATGCACATTTGGGATGTGTATATATTTTTAATTAATGTGTTGTAGCGGCTATCTATTCTGCAGTTAGAAAGAGACATAAGTACTGCCCAGATTTCGACCGAGTCGAACGCCTTCTCGTAGTCAATGAAGGATATATACATTTCTATATTATATTCGTTGTACTTTTCAATTGTTGTTCTTAGTGTTTGCAGACGATCGCATGTGTTACAGGCTGATCTAAAGCCAGCTTGTTCACGAGGTTGATAAACTTCGATTTTCCTAGATATCCATTCTTTCGGTATCTCTCCTTGTGGCAAACACTGGTTATATATCCGACACAATACTCGGTTTAGCTCAACTCCACCTTCCTGTAGCACGTTTATTCTTTTTCGGGTTTTTTAAGCGGCCCCAATGCCGGGGATAGCCGTCGCGGCGCTGTCGACAGCGTATACTAGAGTTCCTATATGTACTAAGAGTTGAGTCTTTGGATCCACAAATCAAGGACCATGTGATGTAGCAAAAATATCTTTCATTTATTTTAGTTAAAAGAAGTATGGATAAAGTTTAAAATCGGAAAGAAATTGGTACTCCATGGTTTGTGGATCTAAAACGAGTCACGCTACATGTCCCAACTCTTGTATATACAGAGACTCTACGTGTACTATCTTCGGTCATTTTAGTTCGTTTTTGCTGCCGTTCGAGAGTTGGAAGCGAGCTAAATTAATTTGTAATCGCGGTTAAGGGTTAGTTTACGGTTGTTAATCAAATGGAGTGTATTTCAAGTGTGTTATTAATTGATAAAACATGGTCTGTAAAAGCTGTAATTTCCAGATAAACTCAGCAAATATTTGACATTGACAGTTCACGAGTTTTGTGAATGGATAGTAGTACACGACGACCGCCATATTAATCAACTTTTAGCGATCCGCTTCGACACGCCAGTTATTTCTCCTTAGTGCAGCCTTTTTGAGTAGTACACTTTTTCATTCATTATTTCGTTCTTATTGGTTAGTATGTCACCGTCCCTGTTCGGAATTTTATGTATTTTCCTTTTTTCTAAACTAATTTCTTTCTTTATAGCCTTTGGAGCTTTGTTGTTTTCAATTATATTTTGTATTATTTGAGTGTTATATCTCCTATTTTCTCTGCGAAGTTCTTTTTTAATGGTTTTATTAAGTTCATCTAATTTTATTTGGTCGGTATTATTTTTAATTTTGAATTATCTTTTTGTCGATTTTGTTGTTTTGCTAATAATTTCTTTTGTGTGTTTGTCTCTTGTCGCTACTTTCTCTATTACATTTAATATTATGTTTGCTACTCTATCTGTATAAATTCCTAAGTCGTGTTCCTCGATTGTTATGGTGTTCCTGCGTAGATCCTGCTTGATAAGCTCTTGATATTCTTCCTTGTTTTGTCGTAATTATGTTGTATCAATTTGTTTTGCTTTAGTTCTAAATCTGTTGGCTCTTTCTTTAGGAAGATTCATGTGTATTTTCGCTCTCACCATCCTATGATCACTGCCGGTTGAAAATGATGTCAGAACACTTACATCTTGTATGATTTGCTTGGTATATGAAATAATGAAGTCTATTTCATTTTTTTGTGGAGTGGTCTAGGCTTCTCCAAGTCCACTCTCTGCTTTCTTTTTTTTTGAAAAGAGGTATTCAGAATAAACAGTTTATTAGACTCAGCATAGCTAATTAATATATCACCATTTTGGTATACCAAATGCTTAATAAGAACTAGGAAAAATTATAAAACAGTGAAACGTTAAAAAATGCAGTGTTTCATTTTAAAAACATCAGGTACTATAAAAAAAATAACATTTTAAAATTCACCATGTATAGTAAAATCGACTTTTATTTTAATATCATGTTATAATTATGTATATGGATCTACCGTTAACCGTAATTGTCAAGCAATTCATTGGAGGTTGGTGGTTTTCAATCTCCGTGAAAAAGCTAAGTTTTCTTGTTTCTTTTTAATTGTTAATCGTTGATAACGAGGGCAGATTGTCCCTCGAAACGTTCGTTATTTAATACGTTATTTAATAATTTTAATTTACAGAGTGACGAAATACCCAAAAAAGAATATGAATTATAGATCCACGCCACAAAGAAGTTTCAGAGATTATCCTACCGTTAACCGTATTGGAGATACGGATCTGTAAAGGAGTTTACACGGAACTTCCCTAGCGCGACTTTGATCAATTTGCAAATAAAAAAAAATAGTCCGTTGGGATTCGAACTCCACGGTCCGGGGCGAATATTCCGAGCCATTTTCTTGTCCGCCGTTAGGATAACTGAGCCACTGGCGTGTTTGAATTGGACGAGTTTCTACTGCGTTATAAAGCACAATACGATTCTGTCTAATTTATGATACTTACCCTGCATCTGTTAGGTCACATTTTCGCCAATGATAAAGCCTAAGCTGTGTGCAAATTATTACTTGTATCTATTTTTGAGGTAAAGCAAAACTAAACAAAAATTGTTTTAGGGTGGTCACCCTCTGTTATTTCTCCAAAATTTTCTCGGTTTCATGCCAGGTAGACATATAATATACAAAATATCGTCTTGCTCCAATGAATAGTTTTTGAGTTATACTGATGACAGACAGACGGAACTGAGAAGACCTGTTTTTCGTCATCTAGGGACCCTGAAACGCAATATGGCTGTGACTTTTTTATTATCGATTTAAGAAACAAAAGTTTTAAACAAAAGTTACTAAGCAAAAGGTACTGAATTTATCCGTGACCTTGAGTTTCTCTTGCATCATCACATGTAAACACAGGAGCATGCAACTATAATTTTGCAAATAGCTCGCTGTGGTTCTTTGCATTTTACAAAACGCCAGATAGATTTGCTTTCGATAGAACATTTTTGGTGGGTTGCATAATTTAATTTTTGAAACGTTTTTAACTCCAATAAAGTCTATATCTGTTTTATGCAAAAAGACTTTATTTGACAAACCTAAATAAAAAAAAAATAAATGTAAGGAAGAAAAATTGCCCATGACTCGTAAGTAATTAATTTACTTTGTAATTTTTTATTGGGGGGGGGGGGGGCGCTGCACGCAATATGGGAGTATGACCTATGCTCACATTTATTAAATAATTTTTTTGTCAAATAATTGTTTTGCATTATTTTAAAAAAGATATGCTTAAGTACTGTACTGCAATGGGCACAGGTCACTACATTATATACTACTACTACTACTACTAAAAATTGCATGCTACCAGACGTAAAAATATCTGGCTATTCTAAAAATGTAAAAAAAATTTTTGCTCTGCTATTTGAAAAATTAAGCACCTGTGCTTACCGTGATGACGTAAGAGAAGCTCAAGATCGCCGATATATGGAGTACTTTTTGCACAGTAACTTGTGTTTATTGTTTTTTAATTCATAATAAAAGGTTATAGCCATATTTCGTTATTTTTAATTAAAGTGAAGCAATTTTAATATTTAGTAACATACATATTACAGGAAACACATTATACATTTATCTCTATATTCTATTGACCTTGGTATATTTAGAAATAATAATAAACGACATATTAGTAAATAAATCACTTAATTATGTGCACTGGATAGGTCAGGAAAAACATTTATAAATGGCTATTAATTGTTATCATAGGAATTTTTCTGGAATATGTATTATTCCAACAGATACACATATTTAGAGCCGTTTGAGTAAAATAACCAAAACCAAATCTTGAATAGGGGAATATAGAACGGCGACAAAACCTGTAGAAAACCCGAATTGGCTTAACAGGCGCGCATATAGTACCAATTCGACAAAACTTAACTTTAATTGTTATTGTTAAACACAAAGCAATGGAAATTTACAATCGGTATCTTGAGATATAAGTTCAAATAATTTAGTTGTAGTTTCTTCACAGTTTGTTTTTAAGAGAGCCAATATCTTTATCGGTTTCATATCACTAACCGCGTTGGGATAGCAAAGCGGTTGCATTTGAAATAAACAAGCAAACTTGTGGTGAAGTAAAACGTTCAAGACAGCGCCGGTACCGGTAACTATTGTCACAATATCAACAAAGGTGCGTAAGACAATTGTTTCTTAGTTTTAAAGCTAAAAGAATTTGAAAATTTGTATTCACTCTATTATTTCAAACGTGCAAAAATGAACTCTGTGATAAATGTTATAAACATAAACTGCAGGCGTTTGATATATTTAATCTGGAACATTGCAGCTTTTGAGCTGATTATCATTCGTGTTTTGCTCTCAGAATGGAGAACCATAAAAATGGCACGAGTGAAGAGGACTGTGAAATACAACGCATTATACGTGAAGGACTTACGGATGAATTTTGCCCAAGTTTCGTTCAAGTCGCCCAAGATATTTGGATGCCCGAAATGTACTTAAGGTTTTCAGAATCCATAAAAAAGTTTGAAATACAAGACAGCGATATAATTGTCGCATCTTATCCTAAATCAGGTATGTGCTTAAAAATATCAATAAGCTTAAATCTGCATTATACAGGATGTCGCGTACTAGACCGTTCACAGCTTGTTAGGGAGTCTTTCCACGCACATATATTAAATTTACTCCTTTTTTGCAGACGAGTTGGCTTTGGATTGTTGTTACAGGTCACAGAAACTAGATTGAGTCCCAAGGTAGGTCATGAAAGGCGCTGTGATCATATTTGATGAATTGGCAATAATGTGGAAAATTGTCAAACATACAAAGTTTGGTTAAATTTTAAATGACAAGTGATCAGTAACGGTGGGTAGAGGGATTTCGTTTGCGCAGTGACTAATGTCATATGACAGATTCTTTGTGTTTTAAAGTGTGAAAATTGCTGTTGCTGGGATAGAAAGTTTAGCAGAGTCTGGTTGTTCAACTTAACACCATTATTTCCGCAATCTTTTTAACATTCAAGAACTGATAATACACCATACCGCAATGTTGCGTACGCCTCTAATTTATTGTGTCATTTAGCTTAAATAAGGTTAACAATTCAGTGCCAAGATGACAGATGTAAAAATGTTACCAATACGAAACTTGGAAATTACTAGATTCTAACATTAGTTCCGATTTTCACCGCGTCTCAAATCTAGATTCTGTAACCTGTAAGTTGCACATGAACCGTAATTTTTATTTTGTTGTATAACGTGTATAACCTCTAGAAAATTTACTACCATTTGACAGAATAGAAATTACTGCCAGATGACCTGCTCGCTGATAGGAGATGTGAAGAAATATTTAAAAACTAAAGTATTACAAAACCTTCGATGTACTTAATTCAACACGTCTTCAATTACACAATTACTAAAACTGAATACATACATAAAAATGACTAAAGAACTATTATCTGTTCCTAAATATGGCAATTTTGTATTTAAAAGTGTTGTTACCGTTACGGAGACTGTAAAAGAAATAAGTAAAGGCAACCGACTTCTCAGCTGAAGCTGGTCGTGGATAAAACGAAAGACTCAAAAGCTTCAGCTGTAAAATAAAAATATGGGCGCCAAGTAGCAAGTAACCCCGCACTTTGCTAATCAAAAGATACACTACAGAAGGCGCTACTAACCAAACCTAAAAATTAAAGGGTAACGGCAAATCAGATACGCATGCAAAGATGTCAAGGCAGTATAATTGCAGCAAACAGAAATAGAAATAAAATTAAAATGCACACATAAAATATCACACGGCAAACCAAGTCAGAATATCACACTAATAAAACGTCTTATTAAACCTCACCAAAATAACGGTACATAATTTAAATAATCATCAAAGCGTAGTTGACATGAGTGCGTAAGTCAGATAAATAGGCTAATGTACATTAATGAATTATTGTCAGTGAATATGTATAAGAGAATTACAAATTGACGTTTTGAAGTGGCCAAATGCACTGCTAAAAGAAAGCGGTCGATATCTTCATGGCTATAACACATTTATTACAGTTTAAAATTTGGAATGATTAGTTGAATTCGACCAATTACCCACTATGCAAGAGCAGTCTTAATGTTTGCCTTAATTTGTAATAACGCTTTCATAGAATCCAAGATCTTGTTTCTTATTATAGCGCTTTACGAACCGATATGCGATTAAGATAAATTTCCAATCTTTTTCAAAATGGCGCAAGCTAATCTTACACGAAATTACTTGCAAATGCGGGGTTTATCCTGAGGTTGGACTCAAGCTAAAGCTATGTCACTATCCTGACGTGACGATCGAGAACGGATCAAATTTTACCATGCAAATGCCGTACAAAGTTCGATAGTATAACCACTTGAACGAAGCGTGAGACGCAACCATCCTAAAAGACCAATGAAAATGAACTACCGCAGTAGATTCGTTACAAGATAACTGTGGTGAAATAAATCATATCAACTACTTTAAATGGGTGAGAAACACACTTAAAATACATAATACGAGCAATCTAATATTTGCTTGGTACACCGTAGCACAATTACAAGAACGCATTAAAACGGATCCCGAAGTTAGAGTGGCGGAAATCAGAATAAATAACAACCGACCTTACGATGGTTCTGCAGGCTGCAGCAAGCGTAGAAGGAGAGTCCGATGAACAGCAGGGCGGCCGGGTTCGACCAAGATTTGTGCAGAGCTAACGACATGCAGGTAAACGTGTGGATGAAAAAGGTTACGCAGGAACTTCTACTTTCGCTCTCTATTGTAGGCGAGGGGTTTCATGCTCGCCATGCTCAAGGCGATAGCTGGGGGCCGTCTTCGTCGGTTAACCAGGGAGCAGATTCGCTCGCACGGGGCACATTATCCGGCAGCCACGGAAGGAGTCTTTAGTATCACCCGGTGACCTCAAAAAAGATTTCCAAAAGGAGTCCTCAAAAGGGGAACGCCACCAACCAAAAAGGACGTCACCAAAAAAAATACGTCACCAAACAAAATGACCTAAAAGAGCACCAAACCATAGAATCTAGCCAATTATGCATCAAGAAAACGTACCCTCAGGTGTTCTCGGCTTCGTTTCGCCAAAAGGAAACATGTGCTTGCCCAGATGAAATCCAAACTAAGTTTGAGCTCGGGAAATTACAAAATAATCTTTACGGGGACTACATTAACAGCTCCGGAACATTCAAAACACAGAAAAATTAACTTCCCAGGCGAGATGATTGTAAAAGAATCCAATTAAGGTACGTTTCAAAACGCAGTTTTACAAGGCAGCTATTCTGTAGCAACACAACGTGGCGAATGACCAAAAAGGCTAATAAGAAGACCCAATTCGAAAATTGGAGGGCACCAGAAAGAAACTTGACGTATGCAACCCAAAAAGCTTTATGCGCGGAGTGACATCTAATCTCTAGGAGTTATCATGCATTGTAATTTTGGGAACAGGTTTACGTTAGATCAAAATATAACTTGCAGAAAGCCTGAATGCTCAGTTTTATTGTAGGCAAAAATTAGACTTAATGAAAGATAAGGCGAAAAGTTACTTTTAACGAATATTTGGGTAAGTAATTAAATGAATAACTGACTTTTGAACCGTAACAGTGTTTTGTCACATTTTCTAACCTAAATGCATTTGGCAACCATAACCTCGAATGTAAACCTCGTTGAAACACGACAAAGTAACTGTACCTACACAACTAAATTGTGGAAAATTTCATTGCCAACATCCACGAAAAAAATATATGAACAGAGTATAGTTACCGTATATTTCTAAGATATAAACACTTTTGCAGACGGGTGGCTACGGAAAGCAGACTTAGTATAATCTTCGTCTATAACTATTCAATTATAATATGTGATTAGGAAAGGAAAATTTGGTAGATGGTTACTACTAATAAAACGTAACAGTTTGTTAGGATTGAAGTTTCCAGTTAAGTGCTTGGGTGTGCCACCCCATTTTCAATTATTTGATAATTTTTATGGAATTAATAATAGATTTTATTCAAAAATTCTTACTTACAGTTACTGGCGTGTATGATGCATCCTTTACCACAAAATTTAGTTTCTATGTAAAAGAAACTGTTATGATTTAGCTGTAGACACCTTGAGTTTACATTTCTACTTGTTACAACATAAAGGCTTCAGAAGTTGTTATTTTGACACACTCTGTTTTAATCTAATTTTTGGGCATAAATGAATACATACAATTTAAATAGTCAAATAAATGTAGAACTTCCATGTAAACATGAAATACCATGAGATAAACAAATGATTCTGAGCAGGCCTTGATATGTGTTATACGTTTAGAAGTACTGAAGTGTATTGTCAGTCTATGTCAAATTCGAGATTAGTAGGTTAGGTTTTGTTTGTTGTTTGACACAGACTGACGTAAAGCTTAACCTGCAAATCTCGAATTTGACATGGACTGACAATACACTTCAGTACTGCCAAACGTATAACACATATCAAGGCCTGCTCAGAATCATCTTTTTTATCTCATGGTAGAACGCTCTTGTATAAGTAAAGCTAAAGCTATTCTGGAAAGAGTGCGTCCCAGTCACTTCGAACAAGCCAACATTTTCTTTATATAATTGATTAGGATATGCAAAAATGTCATAAAAGAAACATAAATACTAAATATAATTTTGGAAAATATGTCAGCCAATTTTTCTTAATTCAGTATATTTTTTAACGTTTCATTAGCTTAAGCGAACTTTTTCAGAAATACAATATATTAATATAGAGTAAACATCTGTAATATGTTGACTAATGTTTTTTTAAGCATAAATTTGTAAAACGTTAAAAATAAATCTTACGATATAGTTTTAAATAATAATTAAAATTATTATTGGCTGACTTATTTACCAAAATCATATTGGACAATACCTGAAAGACAGCTGTATTGAACAAATATAATTTGAATAAATACTAAAGATGAAACGTTTGTAATAAATTAAAGGTTACCACTGTCACAGTTATTACACCCAGAGGTTTTACAACAAACTTCACCACTTTACATTAACAGTAATTGTTCTCATAATTTTGTTTTATATCACAAACAAATAATATGTTATAGACGAACAAGCTATCTTATAAAAAAGAAACACCCTCCTCAATGCAATGAGTGCCAAACCTTACTCACTGTTAAACATTTTGTGATAAACTGTCCTAGGTACGACGAAGAAAGGAGAAAACACAACATCCCACCTACAGTGCAAGAAGCTTTAGTAAGTTCATTAGAAACTGTAACTAATGTTATTCGTTTTCTAAATGAGATAGATATGCACCGACTGTTGTAGCATCTGTTGTTTATATTACATATTTTTGATATTTAACTGTAAAAATAAAGAACACGCTAATGACCCTTCGTGGTTGATGCGTTAAATAAATTTAAAAAAGAAATTGTTATCACGCAAGCTCTTCAAGGAATTGTATTCTCCCTAATGAACCGTTTTGCGTATGCATGGCTATAGAAAATTTTTTACTAACAATAATCAGAAAATAGTCTGGCAAGCTATAGGTCTTTTATTATGGAACACTCCAACTGACATGCTAATATTTTGAAAGCAAACATATAGAAAATAGGTAAAATATTAGTTTCAATGCACGCATTTAATATAAATTCTGGTGTATGAACTAATCAATCTATTAAATAATATATAACAATTACAGTATTTCCTTGTTGCAAATAGCAGATACATTATACTCTATTAAAATATGTAGTTCCACGTTTAAGTGCAACCACCTGAAACGGGTCAATTCGTGCCACCTGTCTTTACTTATTTTACATCTTTTCATTATATGCTAATTAGCAATAATGCCTGACAGTAAGTGTTCTTGTGTTTATTCATTTAGTTTTGCACTATAGAGTAATAATTGATGTATACGCAGTCAATGACTATAGAGTGTAACGCGCCGCGATTACGTGAAAGAATACGTCGACAGTGCAGTTTAGTTCGGGAAATAACCGGTCGGTATGTGAATCAACGCTAGAAGCCTGCAAAAGGAGTCATTCGCGCCCAAGCCAGCAAGCTCGGCAAATCAAGCGACTCACTGTACAACCTGCCAACAGAACCAAGTGAAATGGTATGTGATATCTTGACGGTTTAGCTGGAGCTCTCTGGAAGGGGCCAACCAGGAAATATAGCAGTTCCTTGAAGACACAAACTACTGCCGAATCGACAGCAGCCCTACAGCGTTCTCTGGGCCACGTGAAGAACAACAAGGATCACCAGGTTAGTCCTATGTGAGAATTGCGCAATTGTCAGCGAATGTGTCGCTGACTGATACGGGTTAACTACCGGACGCTTGACGCCATTTTGCTGCGTGTGCATTTGAAGGCGTTGAATCACAACGCGTCCCCAAGAAAACAAGAATAGACAACTGCAGGTACGAACCATTTTGAGTGCGTGAAATTAACTTTGCCGGCGCTATTAAACGCCCGTAGTTTAATAAGGTACTCTCTTACGCGTAGTATATAACTACTTTGTGTATTTGTTCCCATGTACCTTTTTCTTTGTGTGTTCCTGTTTATTTACAGATTATATTTATT
The DNA here is from genome assembly GCA_940337035.1 of Agriotes lineatus. Taxonomy (NCBI): domain Eukaryota; kingdom Metazoa; phylum Arthropoda; class Insecta; order Coleoptera; family Elateridae; genus Agriotes; species Agriotes lineatus. The sequence goes on from CALNHX010012504.1 coordinate 24,464, forward strand.
CATTGTAAATTGTTGGGATTTTTATTGGCATTAAGGTTTGCAATGGTGAGTACAACATTTCAGGTGTCCACGAGCGTGGTCTTAAACAATATTAGCTATCCTTAGCCACTCTGGGAATGTAAAAAGAGTCTCATAGTACACCGACTGATTAAGCTAGCGAACCC
>CALNHX010012505.1:0-24624 GCA_940337035.1 Agriotes lineatus
GTTCCCTGATTTGGTGTCTGCGGTGTTCTGCCTCGGCGCATGTACGAACGGAGCCCCCAACGAAGGCAGCAGATGATAATGATGATGTCAATTTAGATTAAATTAATGTCCAAGATACTTCTTCGGTAAAACATTTCATTTTTAACAATAAAAATTTTTTACGATAAACACCGATTTATTAAAAATTTTCGTCTTTCCCCCTCCATATCTCTTTAAGTATCGATTCTAGCGAAACAATGTATAGAAAATTTTTTGTTGACAATTTTATGAAGAATAATTTATTATATAAGGTTTTTTTGGCTGGAGGCAGTACTTTTCGAGTTATTAACGAAAAATGAGAAAAGGCACCCTTAAAGACCACCCCCCTCCCTTAGCTCCACCCCCACCCATCAGTACTTTTGGTATGTTGTTCAGGACACCTTCCCCTACAACTGTGCCAAAATTGGCTTCTACATGAATTATTTCTCCTATTTTTCCTTCGTTGCCTGGACTAATTTGTATATTTATCTTGTTGAATAGTGTTGTAAAACCTAATGTTTCAACAAGCTTAGACAGTGCATTTAAAAATACGTTTTAATTTATTCAAACAAAATCAAAATTGAAGGTTCAAAAAATGAGAAATTAGCTAAGATCGAATATCCTGCGATTTTTTTCCCAACATGAATTTTAAACATGGCGTGTGGTCTATATAGATATTTAGAAATGGCTACGAGGCGCCACACATTATCTAGGTAGTATTACAATGCGCACATTCAACGCAGGATTACTACGAACAGCAAAGTTCTCTGCTAATGGAAAATCTGCTACTTACCCAGGTATTTATTTTTTTATTTAATTCGCACTCAGCCAACAGCCGTTAGGCCAATTATAGGCGTCGCTGTGCAGTTATTCAATTAATTAAATATTTATTTCTGAATTGTACATACGCTATTTATTTGGGTATTTCGTCACTCTAAAAACTTAAGGATATTAAACTAATATTAATATAAACTTATTCCAAACAGGTAGACATTTCCGATAAATTTATTTTCATGATCTTATATTGGCTTGAATCCATCCTAAATATTTTGATACCTTTGTGTAGGTTTCTGTTGTGGAGGAACAATAATTATGCGAAAGAATGCCTTCGATATGCCATTGATGTTTAGAAGCAAACATGAGTGGCGAACCTTGGTTGTCTAAGCAAATGCTTTTGTTTCGAATATGCACAGTACACATCGAATTGGAATACACAACATTATTCGTCGCAAAATCAGGAAATTCGTCACAAACTTCATTTTCCACTAAGGTTACCGCCCCTTTGGTTTTAAATGGCGATATGTAATCTTCAGACTGCAGAGTGAAGTTTTCGTAGCCTGCTATAAATCCAGACGTGAAAAGAGTATCGTTCAAGCTGGCAAATCGCCTCCCAGGTATTGGTAGACAAATTGGTCGAATAAAATCTGTAAAGATTGTTTCATCAACCGTATTAAACAAAAGAATTTAATTATAAATACCAGAATACGTCACGCCTTGTTTCAGCCTGAGCAAAAGTACATCGTGGATTCCATTCCAATGTTCGAAGAACGGATGTGGTATGAACTCCTCGATATCAAAATCTTCATAATCAGTGCAGTCCTGCGCATCCAGCTCTGGTAAATTGACGCAATCCGTGTTATTAGTACGATAAAATTCGCCAAGCCGAACGCTTGCTCTAAATACAAAAAAATCACAACTAAGCTAGAAGAATATAAGAAATGCTTACCCAACCCTGCTTTCAGAAAAGAAGAAAGAGCAGAATGCTGATGTTAGCACATATCTGTTATTTATAAGGGTTCCGCTGCACACAGTATAACTTTTGTTGTCTTTTCGTGCGATAATTGCTGCCACCCATGGAAATTCATCAATTCCTATAGCGTCGACGGCCTCAAGTGTAATATAGTCGTCCTTGTGTTGTAAACCACAATAACGAGTGTCGGAAAGTCTTGTCAAGTTCGCCTTTATCGGCTGAGATGTGACATTCCCTTTATCATAAACTGTAAAATCATCTGAAGTTCCACAGCACACCCTCATACGCTCGTGCAGAGTAGTCTTGCGTTCGCAGATGTACCCACTCAAAAACCAAACATCTGCTTTGCTTCTCGGATTTGCAAAAGCATCCAGAAGCACTGGGCAAGATGTTATTGGTTTGCATTCACCCGGTTGTCCTCTGGGTGTACGGCATGTTTCGTCTGTTCGAAAACAAGCTATTATTTGTTGCATAATAAAAATTAATAATAACAATGATACTAATATCTTTTTTAAAGGGTGGGCTGTGAAACTTTGAGACCTACAACCCAACTTACACATATTATAGCAAAAAAAAAAAAGTAAAGGTTCAGGGTCATTTAAATTCTTCCCAACTGGGGGCGGGCTTTTATAGGGACATTGAGTCCCTCTTCAGCCAAGAACGGGAATTATCGGATGGGCGAGAGAAAGAAGAGACGGAGAATGGAAGAGAGGTCAGGAAAGGTGGAGAAGTACTGCCCCGGCATTCGCCTCAGAGAAAGTATTCTGTTGACTCAGGAAAACCACCTAAAAACTTGAATCAGAGCAGACGGACAGGGGGATCAAACTGGCGACCTCCCCTTATAGCAATGCAAATACTCTATATTTATCTACAAGACCTAACAATGCCAGTTGTTGCTACTCGAACTTTCGTACTCATTTAATAAAAGTGACGTATTGTGCTCTGCGCAGTGAAGAACGTTGTATTGGCATCTATTCGGCATGCACTATAAACTAAAATAATATCATTTCTATCTATCTTTGTTACTGGGCGAAACAGAATTCTAACTTCCCAACAAAACAAAATTACCACGGTCAGCTCAAGAGGCGAGAGAGAGGGGGGGGGGGCGATTACTGGCTGTAAGAAATGTTCACTCACAAGTTTTGTTAGGCATCACCTGTTGTGTAATCTCGTAGATGTCGGAGGATGCTCTACAATAAAATAAAGTGAATTTTTGTTTTTTTGTTTGGTAGCTGAAATGCTTATTGTTACTTCTAAAATTCGCATAATTGCATTCCACTTCACTAATAAATCGCAACGCCTAAAACTGATAAGAGAGATAAAAGAGAACATAAATACATTTATTGGAGATCGATGTCCCGTGGAGCACTACGAATAAGGTTCTAAGAAGTATTTGCCAGAGTGTAATACACGGAAACAACTATCGATAGCCTTATAATATGATCTCAAAGGTGCGCAAAACATGATTAAAGTATTTACAGGAAATATGTGCACAAAACTTTAGTTCCCGTGAGGCGATTAATTTTTTAATTAGAAAACAACGTATACCGAACAGGAGCAATTCACAATATTTCCTAATTAACATAATAGATATAATTTTATGCTGGTAACTAGGTAAATATAATAATAAATAATAATAAATACCATCAACATAATTTTTCTATGCCAAACACACTAGAAACGCAACAGACATTTTACCTCATTAAATGGCAACAGTATATAATTTTCTGAACACGAGATAGATTCGATAAAAGGAGTGGCTATAATAATATTTAAACAAATACAAGCAAGTGTTTTAGGTCGCCACACCGACAATTTTAGAATAATGACGATTAAGATCAACGCTAGGCCATGTATCATTTATATCGTTCAAGTCTATGCACCAACGGCAACAAGTAGTGAAGACGAAATGCAGGAATACTACTAACAACTTTGGGCGAAGTTACATTTATACAAATATTTCAATGCAAAATAGGACAAACGTAAGAAGATGATTAAACGATATGTTTCAAACATGAGGAACAAATCTGAACAAAAACGGGTTGAGCTCTGCATCGAAAACAACTTAATTATAAAAAGATTATATATTATAATAGAAGACTTGCTTTATAAATGGGGTCTTAAATAAGTTCTGATAGTATATATAAAACAGATTAATTCCAGACTCTAATTTCGTTTACGTTTATTTTTCTTCAATCATAATTTGCCTTTGTGCCATGGAGTACGCGGCATATGAATATGCAGACATGATATGGGGTTTAGGAAATTGTCAAGAAACTTTTAATGAAGCCGCAAGGGTGTACTCCATACGTTTTCCCAACAGAAATTTTGTAAACAGTAGCTGAAGATCCATAAACAAGTAAGTATAGGAAGTATTTCTAGAAATTTGGGTGTTTCTAAAACTAGTGTACATTAGTGATGGGAAGTTTCGATACTTTTGCGGACTCGTTCATTCCAATCCCATTCCGCAAGTGGATCGAGTCCATCGGACTCGATCCTCGGATCGACATCGAAATTGAATGTGCATTTCAGACACCCCCGGGTGTGTGTCCTCGGTCATTCCGGACCCGGAACGAACAACGCGAGTATCTTTGTTTTGGTGAGTGGTCACGCAGTCGGTAATTCAGTATGTTTATATGTCTCAGACATCAATTGGGCACATACAAAGCCGCCAAAAGCCATAAATCACTGATAACTGATAAAAAAGCATGCAAGTTCGGCCGTATCATGTGTCGCCTGTCGACGTCGAGCCTTTAAAACGAACACCATCAGCATTTGCTGTTCCCCATCAACACATTGTATTGTATTCTGTATTGAAATGGATTGAGTAACGGAATGCCAAATGAATGAATGAATGTCCGCGAGAATTGACGCCTCGCGACCTTTTCGTTCCTCGGAACGAATCCGGACCGAAAATTGGACTCGATCCAAATCGATCCTGCCCCGGATTCGATCCTTTGTATCGAATCCGACCGGATCGACACATCGCTAGTGTGTTAAGTGATTTTGACGTCATTAAGCTATTCTTGTTATCAATTCCACGACTGGTTGTTATTAGTGCATTTAAGCTGAAATTATTCTATGTAAAATTTCTGAAGACGGCCCTGTCTAAAGTTCAACCCTGGATCTTAAAGCTACATTTTAAATATAATTTGGCCCAAACAATGATGCGTTCACGGTCCGTAGAATTCGTCCCGTAAGCGTTCTCTTTTTAAATTCAAAACAAACATAGATATTGTAATTCTTTTCTTGATGAACGTTTCCGTTTCGTATACTAATTGCGTCATGTTTCGCGACTGCTCGGCGTCGTTGTAATTGCAAATTCTTCAAATCCATATGCAGCTAATCAATTTTGAACAACCCTTCCTTGTTCGTAAAAGCTGACCTTGTAACTTAATATTTTTGGGATCCGCTGTATAAGCCAGAAATTCCTTCTAGAACGCTTCTTGATGACCAAGCTTTGTGTGAAGGAAATAAAAATTGATAACTCCTTAGGGAATGATGCATTTAAAAGTATTAATTTCGGAGTTCTAAACTCTTTTCCGTCGTATTCTTCAGGCAGAGCCCCATTTGAAATTTCAATCAGTATCCGACACTTACAGAAGTCAGTGTGTAAAGTTTTGCACTCCCCCGGCCTTCGGAAGCCGGGGGGCTGCGCTGATTTGCGCGAGTGTTTTCTTGTTAAGTTAGTGAGTTCCGCTTATACCTTTGGAACGACTGTTGACTCCTGCGGAGTATTAAGAAAAACACGCGCGGTGGGCAATTATTTCAGTTAGCGTTGGTAAAAGTAAGCCGATTCGTCTCCTACAGTTTTTTTCTTCCCAGGGGAAGAATTTTGCATCATTTGCAGACCCGATTTGAGACGGCATCTCTAAGCTTGTGATTAACGGTTTCCCGTGCCTTTGTGGGGAAAAACCATTTGCATACTGCATTTTTAAATTACCAACGTTGAGTAAATCGTAATCGAAGTGAGGCCCACCGCGTGTCATCATCGTAGTGCTCTGGTTGCATCTGTGAAAACTCCGATTTCGTTGTGCCATTTCATCCTAGTGCGAGGCCGCATCCTTTTGAGTGCCGGCCGGCGTTAAGCCACTGCCAGGTCCGGCTCCAGCCCTTTCTGCACTTCTGCAACGCCTTCCAAGCTTCGCCGAGGACGAGGTTATAGCCGAAACTAACGACGTACTTACAGCTATCAGGTAGGAGCTATGTATTACTCCAATTGTGCCTAATTAATGTGCGACTATAATTGTGTGTGTTCTTCAAGAGTTCGTAAAGATTGCGCACGTTATTTAAACGTAAGCCCATGTTTTGCTTTGTTTATTACCAATCAGGGGCCTCACCCCTGTAAGCTATTTCGTTTTGTCCGTTGTGTAACCATATATTTAGACCATAGGGTAACTTTGCGTGGGATCCCTTTCATGTTCATATAGGATGTGTCTTTTCGTTTTTATTAAGTTTAAATTCGCCTCTGGGTGATTTTTATTAATGTAAAGATTTGTGTAAACTTTAATTCCCTAATTAATAAATCCATTAAAGTCAATTTGATTATTTGTTGAGTTCTGGACCCCTTCTGGGTCATCATTTAATCCAGTGTGGCAAAGGCCGAGTGTAATTTGCATTGTAAAGCTGAAAGTACGCCTTTTTGATAAGCAAGCCCCAAGCTCTGGGCTAGTGTTAGTGTTTTTTTTGTTACTATTTAGTAAGGGTGTGCCTCAAGGTAAGTCGTTGTGTATGGCCACTCTTGGTGTTCTTCCTGAAGACTCGGTGGATGCTTGGACAGCGAGGCGAGGACCTCCTCAAAGCTTCGTGAAGTTCTTGCTTTATTCACGTAAGCAACCCCCTTTTTAAAAGCAAGTGGCGTCCTTTTGGCAATTCTTTTAAGCAAGCTTAGGGTAAGTACCCCGTCGGTTTTTCATTTAAGTCTTCGAACCACGCCTTCCCGACTGAGTTAGTGCGCGTAACCGGAGCCACAAAATCTGCTCCAGCACATTAAGATCTGTGTTTTCTAGGGAAAACCGGCGAACCCTGTAGTTTGTACCCGATTTTGGACAATAATTTTGATCATTGTCAAACTGATGAATTTATACCGTAACAGTTAAACTGGCTATCCCAACGTGTGGCTTTGTTTTTGTCGATAACGCCTTTAGGGCTTTGTTTTTGTGTTTCTTTTCTTGTCATACAGCTTCATTTTAGTGTTTGGCATCAACGTCATATAGTTTTTTCCAGTATTTTTGCATGAAAACTTGACTTTTTAGGACTTTGAAATTTGGAAACGTGTTTTTTTCATATCAGGACGCGTATCCTATATGTTTTCTTTTAGTAAATGAGTTCCTTGCTATCCCTTTGACATACCAAACATTGTTTTTCCCGGGATTTTTCGCGGGATTTTTGTGTTTTTTTGTGTTTTTTCGTGTTCAACATTTCAACATTTTCTTTTCTGTGCTAAGGCATATTTTGGAGCCATTCTTTTTAGTGCTATCGTTTCTTTTAGTATGGATCATTAAGTAAACCGTGTTTTTTAGTCTTTTTCGTGAAAACTCTGAAATTTTTGAAAGGTAGCGAACTTTTTTTGAATTCGTTTATTGTTGATTGTGTTTAGCCTTCAGCTAGTTTGAAATTTTATTGTGCTATTCCGAATTTAAGTTGAAGTTAGTAAAGTTAATCGACATTGACGCATTGAGATTACTGATGTTGACTTTTTTTGTTGTAATCCTTTGATGTGGTGCCGCGTTGTTGTTTGTTGACGAGTTGGAAATCATGTCGCCTTCCTTATTCTTTATTGGTCCGTTGTTAGGATGTGGTTTGTGTTGGTGTGTTTGTGAGATCCGCTTTACGCGAATTTGTAATATCTCTCAAACCATCTAAGTTGGATTGGCGTAGTTTTTTTGATTGACTTCTATTTTGTTTTCATTTCTATCGTGTATCGTCCAACTTCGTTTGCTGATTTCTTCGCGTGCATCAACACCTGTTGTAGTGTCTTGTACACTTTCTGTCGTACGTTTTTCATTTATTGACTTAGTAGTTTACCATGTTGAAGTATGTTGCGATTTAGTCGCCTGTTGTCGTTTTGTTTAAGTAACTTATTTATGGACGATCTGTCGTCACCTACCGAATTTTGTTTTGATGACTTTAGGTTGTCACTTTAGGTGTCTTTGCCCTTTGGATTTTGGGAAAGACTTTTTCGTTGAAGACTTTTGATGGCTTTAGGCCATGCATCGTATTCCTGCCCTTTGGACTTTGGGAGGAGCGATTTTGTTGTTAGCTTTTGAGCTTCGTGTGACGGTCAAGGCCAGGCTGTTCGCACGTTGTGTCTTTAGTGAATTTTAGGTTTGACATTTGTCGGAGACTTTGTTTTTCCGGATTTTCTTTTGGTGTTCGGTGTTGGAGTCATTTTCGGTCCCGCATTATGCGAATTCAGAGACGACTTGGCTTCCGGCATCGTCATCAATGGAGGATTTCGGTGGACTTAGTTTTCTTTTAGATTACTCCCGATCATTGACCATTTTTGACAATTTCTGTCACAACCTTTTTGTCCTTTCTTTCCCTGTTGGTGTTCCTGCTGTGGGACTCACACAATGCGCTGATCCCGTGACGCGCAGCGTGCCCTCTTCAGATTTACCTTTGGGGTTAGATCTTGGACGTCTTTTTCTTTCTTTTTTTATGTGTTTGTAGTCCTTACAAATACTCCCTGTGTTCGATTGGCAGGTTGGACGGAAACTTATGCAGGCGTAAGACGCTTCCCGATTTTGACAATCCCGCATTAATGACTTTTCCCGGATTTGACATTTATTATTAAAGTTTTCGTATTTTCCACCGGCGTAACCGGTCTTTTATAACTCTTCTTTCTTCCCACTCTTTTGTTTGACGCTCTCAGTCATCGCGTGGTTGGGATCCTGAGTAGTAACGGCTATCTCAATCCGCACCCTAGCTTAGGCTATTCTTCTAGCAGCTTCTTCAGTTGTACGAAGGACCAATTTGGGAAATTGATCTCTAGTAAGGGGGGTGTTAAGTGATTTTGACGTCATTAAGCTATTCTTGTTATCAATTCCACGACTGGTTGTTATTAGTGCATTTAAGCTGAAATTATTCTATGTAAAATTTCTGAAGACGGCCCTGTCTAAAGTTCAACCCTGGATCTTAAAGCTACATTTTAAATATAATTTGGCCCAAACAATGATGCGTTCACGGTCCGTAGAATTCGTCCCGTAAGCGTTTTCTTTTTAAATTCAAAACAAACATAGATATTGTAATTCTTTTCTTGATGAACGTTTCCGTTTCGTATACTAATTGCGTCATGTTTCGCGACTGCTCGGCGTCGTTGTAATTGCAAATTCTTCAAATCCATATGCAGCTAATCAATTTTGAACAACCCTTCCTTGTTCCACGCACGAAGAAATTAGGCTCTGGGATTACATTTGCTTTGGCAATAGCGTATTATGCTACCCTTGGAAATTTCCTGTTATTGACTTCAACGCCCGAAGTTCGTAAAAGCTGACCTTGTAACTTAATATTTTTGGGATCCGCTGTATAAGCCAGAAATTCCTTCTAGAACGCTTCTTGATGACCAAGCTTTGTGTGAAGGAAATAAAAATTGATAACTCCTTAGGGAATGATGCATTTAAAAGTATTAATTTCGGAGTTCTAAACTCTTTTCCGTCGTATTCTTCAGGCAGAGCCCCATTTGAAATTTCAATCAGTATCCGACACTTACAGAAGTCAGTGTGTAAAGTTTTGCACTCCCCCGGCCTTCGGAAGCCGGGGGGCTGCGCTGATTTGCGCGAGTGTTTTCTTGTTAAGTTAGTGAGTTCCGCTTAAACCTTTGGAACGACTGTTGACTCCTGCGGAGTATTAAGAAAAACACGCGCGGTGGGCAATTATTTCAGTTAGCGTTGGTAAAAGTAAGCCGATTCGTCTCCTACAGTTTTTTTCTTCCCAGGGGAAGAATTTTGCATCATTTGCAGACCCGATTTGAGACGGCATCTCTAAGCTTGTGATTAACGGTTTCCCGTGCCTTTGTGGGGAAAAACCATTTGCATACTGCATTTTTAAATTACCAACGTTGAGTAAATCGTAATCGAAGTGAGGCCCACCGCGTGTCATCATCGTAGTGCTCTGGTTGCATCTGTGAAAACTCCGATTTCGTTGTGCCATTTCATCCTAGTGCGAGGCCGCATCCTTTTGAGTGCCGGCCGGCGTTAAGCCACTGCCAGGTCCGGCTCCAGCCCTTTCTGCACTTCTGCAACGCCTTCCAAGCTTCGCCGAGGACGAGGTTATAGCCGAAACTAACGACGTACTTACAGCTATCAGGTAGGAGCTATGTATTACTCCAATTGTGCCTAATTAATGTGCGACTATAATTGTGTGTGTTCTTCAAGAGTTCGTAAAGATTGCGCACGTTATTTAAACGTAAGCCCATGTTTTGCTTTGTTTATTACCAATCAGGGGCCTCACCCCTGTAAGCTATTTCGTTTTGTCCGTTGTGTAACCATATATTTAGACCATAGGGTAACTTTGCGTGGGATCCCATTCATGTTCATATAGGATGTGTCTTTTCGTTTTTATTAAGTTAAAATTCGCCTCTGGGTGATTTTTATTAATGTAAAGATTTGTGTAAACTTTAATTCCCTAATTAATAAATCCATTAAAGTCAATTTGATTATTTGTTGAGTTCTGGACCCCTTCTGGGTCATCATTTAATCCAGTGTGGCAAAGGCCGAGTGTAATTTGCATTGTAAAGCTGAAAGTACGCCTTTTTGATAAGCAAGCCCCAAGCTCTGGGCTAGTGTTAGTGTTTTTTTTGTTACTATTTAGTAAGGGTGTGCCTCAAGGTAAGTCGTTGTGTATGGCCACTCTTGGTGTTCTTCCTGAAGACTCGGTGGATGCTTGGACAGCGAGGCGAGGACCTCCTCATAGCTTCGTGAAGTTCTTGCTTTATTCACGTAAGCAACCCCCTTTTTAAAAGCAAGTGGCGTCCTTTTGGCAATTCTTTTAAGCAAGCTTAGGGTAAGTACCCCGTCGGTTTTTCATTTAAGTCTTCGAACCACGCCTTCCCGACTGAGTTAGTGCGCGTAACCGGAGCCACAAAATCTGCTCCAGCACATTAAGATCTGTGTTTTCTAGGGAAAACCGGCGAACCCTGTAGTTTGTACCCGATTTTGGACAATAATTTTGATCATTGTCAAACTGATGAATTTATACCGTAACAAGTGTACATAGGATATTAAAAGATGATGAACTGTATTCTTATCACGAAAAAAGAATTCAGAGTTTATTGCAGGAGGACCATTCACATCGATTTACCTTTTGCGAGTGGTTGGTAGAAGCCCATAGAAGAAATCCTTTGTATATAAGCAGTGTGTTATGGATGAACAAAGCTATATTTAGAAGAAACGGCATCTTTAAATGTCATAACGAACACGTTTGGGCCTATGACAATCCTCATGCTGTTCGTGAAAGAAACTACCAAGTACGTTTTTCAGTAAATGAATGGGCAGGAATAGTTGGAGGCAGGTTGAGTGGTCCTTTTATACTTTTTGACAGGCTAAATGCAAAACATTATTTAGAATTCGTATCTAATAACTTTCCGGCCCTACTGAAGGATATTTGTCTTGCACTCCGGCGCGATATGTGGATGCAGCTCGATGGTGGGCCATCACATTATGCAGGTGTGGTTCGGCAATGGTTTAACCACCAATACCCTGACAACGGCTTGGAGGTTCAAGAGCATAGCCAGCGAGAATTTTAACAGCTTTGGACTTTTTCCTGCGGAAGCACTTGGCGAATTTTGTTTATATTACTCCTGTCCAAACTCGAGAAGACCTTACTGATCGAATTTATGAATCAGCCATTACCATTAACCCCAGAATGTTCCAACGTGTTCAAGATGCCACTATTGTGCGAAGCTAATGGGGGGGGGAGGGCACTTTGAAAACGTTTTACAATAATGTAATGTTTTTTTCAGTCCAAATATTGATTGACAATTATTTTTGCTTATTACTCAATTATATAAATAAAAGTGTTACTTTGTGCACTTACAAACGGCCTTCTTGTTAAATACATTTAATAAACAAACCTAACCTAACATTGTTGTTAAATTTAATTTCCTTCATTGCTTCGTATGAGGAAACTAGAAACTGTTCTCATGCGTTATCGAAACCTGCTACCTGAAGCTTTAGTAGAGTTGCGGGACACCCTGTATATGCAAAATAATGGATTATAAAGAAAGTAAGTTATCGTAATTTAGCTAGTAAATAACTGCAAAATAATTTTCTAACGGTTCGAGGACCGTTCTTATTTATAAGAATCTATTATCATTTCCTGTCATACCAACTAACAAAGACGCGATAAGTTGAATTTTCGGTTCAGATAATCCCGAGATCAAGTAAAAATAGGTTGCTACTACAAAAACAAATAAAAACGACAAAATATGATAGTTTGTTAGTTATCACCATTCCGTAGGCTCAAGTTATTTACTTGAGTAAGGTTATCTGTTTTATTTTGTTATTGTCACTTATATGCAGGATATTATGGAAGTGCACGTAATAAATTTAACTAAATAAAGATAAAACTGAACAACTGTTTTCTTTACCATTTTTCTCGAAAACACCCGTAAATAAGTTAAAATTCAAAATAGTTTTACTCTAAAAATGTATACCCGCCTATGGAATAATATTTTAATTTAATAGCACAAAACACAAAAAACATATCTTTGAAATGCAAACCAAAAAAAAACTTTTACTTAATATTTGGTCAGTGGCCACAAACGTACCTTATCAATTAAAATAAGTAGGTTAATGACCCCATATTTTTGTTCAAGAACTCTGCAGTTGTAGATACTATTGTCGTTCACCTTTAACATACATTTGCTTATCGAGTGGCTCGTCATATTTAGAGAAACGAATGATTGAAAAAATAGACGATTAAAAGAAAAACAAAAAATAGAAAACGTGATCAGTTTGGTGAGCTCTATCTGGTTAAATTATTACGTGGACTTCCATGTCACCCTGAATGAATTTTAAAAAGCACTTTGACCAATTTTATGGTATATTACGTTACAAGATCGACAACTGCCTTAAAACAGGTCTAGAAAAGGTTAGAAAACCAAGATCCGAAGAACTGTAATAGTACCTCTTAAACAGCCCTACACTTACTGAATTATTGCGTTACAATGACCTGGTTCGCTAGCTTAATCAGTCGGTGAGCTATGAGGCCCTATTCACATCGTCAGTGCAGCTAGGGACAAACTAATATTGTCGGAATCAGACTGTTGGCATCTGAAATGTAGTACTTACAAATGCAAACACCAATGGTAATAAACAACCCAACAGTTTACATGAATACATATAAAAAAATGATAAAGACACAAATACATTTACGCAAATCCATAAAACAGTGGCGCACGGCGCATGAGAAAATATATTAATTAAATGCTTAAAGTTCAGTTAATGGAGCAATACAAAGTTCACCAACGCGAAGTATGGAATAGCTCGCGCGCACCAATAAGTTGCACCCGAAGTTGTCGTTTTTTTATAGTGCCTCGATGCATGGGAACCCAATCTGCCAAGTTGGCATATGACGTGATGCGCTGCCGGTCCTTCCCCGTTATCGGGCCGCGAGCACCTTGCCAGCAGTTGAGTAATTATTTATTACAATTGCTGACTGCGTTCTTATTTCGTTGCGACATTACAAGCAGGAACTAACCTGGTATACGTCTAGCGAAGAACGGTAACCACGTTGGATGGCTTCTTTTTTTTTACTTGAACAGCTTGCACCTTGAACTCGGCTAAGGATGCCCTTCTTATGCGGTTTCCACGCACAAAACCTCAACAACCCTGTTAAAAGGTCGACCCGCCCTCTTTATTAATTTGAGGGCGCCCAGGTGATCTGCGAGGTTCACTCACTTGAGCGCGAATCGGTCGATTTGCCGGGTTTGCCTACGTGGGGCGAATGCCTTTCCTTGCAGCTCTTAGCGTTGTTTCAATTCCTCGACTTCTGGTTCTCCGAAATAACTTCCATTGTTAGCACATTTTCTCACGTAGCCCGAGCGCGTTACACTCCAAAACTCAATAGTTAGTATTTACGCACACAACATTCCTTACTTATTGTACGAAACTACGTAAATAAACATAAGAGCACACACTGCTGAGCCTTATTACTAATTTTTCTATTCCCGCATGTATATATTCTGTTTTCTTCACAATCTACAGAATGGATATGTAGGCAATTGTAGTTAACTGAACGTATATAATAAAATACACCAATCACAAACCACGTTAGTCGTGATTACCTAGGCAACTTTCATTAATTGTTTGTTTTGCAATGGGCACGCCCTGCTGTGCCCTGTTTGTGGCAAACGTGATTTTGTTGTAAGATATCTTATTAATTAGCGTTGAATAAATTTTCTTTTAATTTTCCATTCTTTTCCATTGATAGGTCGTAGAAAAAATACACTGTACAACTCGAGTGGAATGTCCATAGCGCCCTCGGATAATTGAGCACTCCGCCTACGGCGTCGTGCTCAAACTTTATCCTCGTGCGATATGGACATCATATCCACTCTCGTTGTACAAACTACTATAGTATACCGGGTAAATATTCCAAAACCGAACATTGGCAATTAATATGGGAAAAAGGTTTTTCGCAGATTGCTGCTCTCCATTTTAACTTAGAGGGTTTATAATGACAGCAATCGAAAGAAGATCCAATGATATGCGAATTAGTTAATTTTCAGTTGTATTTCTTTATTATTTTATCGAAAATTCGGGATAAATCTGATTTTAAAAGATCATACCTTGCCATGACTCTATGTCATTAAAGAAAATTGGAAATCTTAAAATTATAGTCGCCAACGGCATAATGAATCTGTCACTTGAATGACGTTTGAATCTGTTTATTGTCTTACGAGTCATGGCCCAACATGGTTTTCCGAATTGAATTTATTGCGAATTTTTGATAAAATAATGAGAAATACAACTGAAAATTAACTAATTCGCATCTCACTAGATGAGAAAACAAATCTTCTTTCGATTGGTGTCATTATAAACCCTCTAAGTTAAAATCGGGAGCAGTAATCTGCGAAAAACCTTTTTCCCATGTTAATTGCCTATGTTCGGTTTCGGAATATTCACCCGGTATAATAAAAGGTATAAAATACGTAAATACAGGTGGCACGCATTCGCCCGTTGCAGGACTGTTGCAATATTCATTCGCAAGCGGCAAGAATGCACTTTCAGCTCTTAACATACAATACACTATTGCAGATATTATTTTTCCTGCGGACGGAATAAACCCAAAAATGAATTTATCCACGACCACTACAAAAAAAGATGAATTACGTACAACGCATAAACTAAGTAAGCTGCTGCTTACGAACTGTCGTACGTAAAGTGGCAAAATCGCACAGCGAGTATCATTACATAGCAGGCACTCGTATTTGTTTTGTTGTTCGATCTAATTAGCCGCGACAGAATGACAGTTTTCGAAATTGCAACTGTTATCGTTGAATTTCAACTGTAGGTACGTAATTACGTATGTATAAAGGTAATTTTTAATAAAATATATCATTTCCCCATTAACTCTTTTCAATTTAAGCGATAAGATGTTTAGCGACAGTGAGCAAGAGCTGTGCACGCCGCCTGAAATCGGCGAAAAAGCGAGAACTGCCGTAAACGATCTCCTTCTGGCAAAATCGCGTGAAAGGTATGAAATTGTGTACCAAAAATTCATGGAATAAAGTAAAATCATTTTCTGAAAACGTAATGTTGGCGTACTTTGACGAGTTGTCAAAGCAAATGAAGCCCTCGTCACTTTGGGCTATTTATTCCATGCTAAGAGCCACAATCAATATTCGACATAATACAAACATTGCGACTTACCCTAAACTTTTGGCACTATTGAAGAGAAAATCTGATGGATTCAGAGGTAAAAAGTCAAAAACTCTCACTTCAGAAGAAATTAATCAATTTCTGAAAAACGCACCAGACAGCGAGCATTTGTTGTCAAAGGTATAACACTTTTTTATAATCTATGAAAGTAACATAAATATGAATATTTCATTGTAGGTAATTCTAATATTTGGTATTAGTGGTGCCTGCAGGAAGCCGGAGCTGAGAAACATAAAAACTGAAGACATACAAGCTACAGGGAAATCACTCATAATTAAAATCCCAGATTCTAAGACAAAAACTCAACGTTCCTTTATTGTGCCTGAAGCATGGTACCCAACGTGCAAGAAATACATAAATTTACGTCCTTCAGAAGCGAATACAAAATATTTGCCGTTTTTTCTGAATTACCAACACAAAAAATGTACCAAACAATGCGTTGGGTTAAATAAGTTTGGTGCTGTGCCAACCAAAATCGCAACGTTTCTGGGTTTAGCGAACCCGAAACAATACACTGGCCATTGCTTTAGGCGCTCGTCGGCCACCATTCTTGTGGATGCTGGTGGTGATTTGCTGGCATTAAAGAGACTTGGTGGTTGGCGCTCGTCAGCTGTAGCTGAAAGCTATGTTGATAATTCAACCAAAAACAAAACTGAAAATGCGGTAAAGATTTCAAGTGCTATCTGTGATGATGGAGCAATATCAAACGACACCACCGCCACCGTTAGAGATGTTACTATGGCTTCATCCTCTGGCGCCAACGTCCATGACTATACATTTTCGGAATCTTCTGTAACTTCTGTTCTTAACAATAATATCAGTATGGCCCTTTCTAATGCCACGCCAGTTTTTCATAATTGTACTGTAACTATCAATAATTATTATCACAAAATGTAATGTTAAATTAATAAAAATACTTCTTTTTGTTTCTTTGATAGTAATTAATGTGTTCGTGGATAAAGTATAGTACAAAACTCGAGTTGTAAGGCAATTACGCACTTATGGAATTACAAACTCGCCGCTACGCGGCTCGTGTGTAACTTTTCCACTTCGTACGTAATATGCTTCTTACAACTCTTGTTATGTAATATACTATACTTTTTCATCTTTAAAATTACAGTTGACGTACTTATATGCATAGCGCTAAGTAATATTTCAAACACGCTTTTATAACCCGTATAAAATGCACAGCGACGCCTATAATTGGCCGAGCGGCTGTTGGCTGAGTACAAAATAAAATAAAATAAAATACTACACAAAAATTGTCGGAAAAAAAACGTCACATTAAAAAAATTGGCCGCGGCGATTCATCTCGCTTAGTCGTTTAGGATCATTAGATAAATGTAAAATCAAAAAGCCGTGTCCCCACCCTCTGCCAAACAGCCGCCATCTAGGAAACAATTTAATTTGTTTTTTCTCGCTATGCATTGATCGCACAGAAAAAGTTATTGAACTACAAATGTTGGAAATAAAATTCTACACATTTTTGGTAATTGCAGCGATACCGAGAAGTTGCTGTTGCGAACGGTAGAGGGCGAAAAGGTTACCAAAAATTGGTTTCCGCCATTCTAGCTTTGTGGGGGTGTTTTTTTGCGAAAATTGCGGATGTGAAAGTTGTAGTGCTCGAAAAAATGTGCACGAATCTCTTTTAATAATGTAATTTATTTAAATAGTATCCGAGTGACAGCCCTTCAAAGTCAAAGTTCAATAATTTTATTTTCCAAAACCTGATGTGCAAGAATAAATTTGTTTTTATTACTATTATTAGAACTATAAACGAAACAAAAATTGTACATAGTTTCTAAAGAAAGATAAAACAAATGAACATTTGTTGTCTAGTGTTATCGAATCTTTTAATTTGGCCCATATGATCAAAATTCACCTTAGCATGTTTTGGTTGAAGTGAAACAAGCTGTTTGTTGTTTAATAACATATAGACGTAGGGTGTCTGTATTCTTTTTGCAAAAATGGTACGTGGTAAAGCTATTGTCAATTTGTTGAATTTTGGTTATTCCTGTGGTAACATTTACAATTCGAATTATCGTATTATAGTGTGTGAAATATTGCGTAACTATGAAACAACTGAATGCATAGCAGCAAATGATATGATTGTGAGCTCGTATATTCCTTTCCCATAATTTTCATGTTTTTACCTATACCAATTTCTCGGTATCGCGTACCAAAAATGTGTAGAATTTCTAGAAACCTATTCACATTAAAACTACTTGAGTGACGTGACGATTTTACCTCGCAAAAGAGAAATGGTTACTCTGCTGTTCTGGTATATACATTTCCCACGCCGCGCGGACATTGAAGTGCTGTCACTCGGAGACATTTAAATCAATCACGTTATTAAACGAGATTTGTTCGTGCACATTTTTTCAAGCACTACAACTTCCACATTCACCATTTTTGGAAAATCTACCCCCACAGGGCTAGAATGTCGGAAACCAATTTTTGGTAACTTTGTCGCCCTCTACCGTTCGCAATAGCAACTTCGTGGTATCGCGGTAATGACCAAAGATTTTTTGTTTTTTTTTATTGATATAGTTTTACAATCTGCCTGAAACACTAAAGCATTCAGTAAATTTTTTGACATATGAATATATGACATGTAGGTGATTACCTAAATGGCAATTACCTTTTTTGGTAGCCTAAGAAAAATAGGCTTATTGAACAGAAGATAACTTAACATAAACAAGTTAACTTACTATGTATATAAAATAATGAACTGATAGATAGATAATATCACACTGAGTAATACTACACACTACGCGAACCTATTATGTAAGTCTGAGGGCTTGAACCTCTTGAGTCTTCGCACAACATCTTGATCGTGTTACGTGTCAAAAGCATTTGATATTAATACTAGTGTTGAATGAGGAATCTAGTGAGAGTGACGCGATAAAATTAATATCAGATTGGCTTTGTTCGTTGCTAGGGAAGATATAATAACAACGTTTGTTTGTTTGAGAAAAATTTGTATATCAGCTTTTAAAAAAGGCAATAGTTTTCGTGGGGTGTAAATGACAATCTCGCCATTTATTCTGGTTTGGTGATAGTAAAGAATTGGTTTACTATAGAGACCCTGTATATTAAGATTAGAGATGGGACATACAAGTGATCAATGCTGATAGGTTGGAACCAATTTCCATGGCCTGCTGAATTGTGTGACAAATGTCAAAGTGACAGCTGGCCATGGAAATTATTAATGTCATTTGAATTTTGTAGTTTTTGCTGTAATTACAAGTGGCATTCTGTTTATTTGATTTTTTATTAGTGCATTCATTCATTCATTATCTTTCGCCTCTTTGACATTTCGGTGTCGAGGATCATTATTGTGAATAAATTTTACTAAAATCACTGGCTGTTCAGCAGTTGGATGTAAGAACCGTTCCAGCAAGAACATTTCTGTGTTTAGGTTTCCAAAAAATTATCCTTATAAAAAAGTATGGGTAGAAAGATCTGGTATTAAGATCTTGCAGCATGAAAAATCGTACAGATTATGCAAAGAACATTTTACACCAGACCAGTTCTTAACAACAACAGGCAAAATCCCATGTAAAAGACTAAAATATAATGTAGTGCCATCATTATTCCGCATAAACAGTTGTGGGAGCGAATTCTATTGAGATAATGAAGATAAAAATTTTGAAAACAAAGTTACGGGTAATTTTCTAAAAAAAACTTAGTACTACCGCTCATTTTGACGGCGACATTTTGGAAGTTTTTTAAATTAAGACATTATTGCACATCAAAAGAAAGTCATAAAGAACCTCAACAGAAGAATAATAATTTTGAAAAAAGTAAGAGACTAGTATTAAATTACATTTGAAAAGAAAAAGGAAATCGGCTTTTCAAAACATCTTTGATGATGATCAAATTGAGGCAATGCATCAACAAAAAGCAAGTACTACACTCTGGTCAAATAAAACAGTAGCAACAGCTTTGAGATTAAAGTTTATTTGTGGTTCTAGTGGATATAATACAATTTGTGACAACCTTAAATAGAAAATTGCAAGATATCACTTTTGAGAGTGGTATTTTAGAGGATGTGTTTAATTTCCTCAAAATAAAATAAACACTCATATTAATTTGTTGTTACCTATACATATAAAAATGAAATATACCTATACGTTATTTTAATGAAAAGTAACTTTAATAACTAATAACTTCTGTAACAACTCATTTTCAGTTTTAATTGCTTGAGTATTTGTTTCCGTTGTTGAATTTCTTTACTTCCAATTCTTCTCAATTTTTATATCATTCTACAAGGGTTTTTCGCAATTCGTGCCATTCTTTTGATACACTTGCATGACTTGTAGTATTACGAATGCTAATTGTTAGTGTATTTGGCATGGTGTAGTACTACGTGATCTACTAAAATGTAAATTTTAAGATTTATAAACTATAATTTTAAATTTCAATAATAGTTACTCACTGTTGACATTACTGCCGTTCTTTTTATCAATATCGTCTGCATCATTTGTTGTTCCCAATAGCCTACATTTGGTGTATTGTATGTTGTTTTCAAAGTTCTCTAAAATAGATGTTGAACTAAAAATTAATTTGATAATTTTGAAATAGATACCATTCCTATAGATAGAATTTTTGGCCTTTTCTCTCTGTATTGATTTATTAGCAATTTGTCACTTCTTCCGCACAGCGTTTTCAACATTGCTTTGGGGAGAATTGCACATTTACGCTTCTTCTATACATCAGCCTTTAGAAGTAACAGCATACACATAGTTAAAAAGGATGCTGAAACGTAAAAGACCCTTAATCAATCATATCAAATAACTTTCTGACTACTCTTAACAATTTTAATTACCTTTTTGTTGCTGCTCTGTTTGATTAACATGGTTAATGACAATACTTTTACAGCGTCAGAGTAATCGTGCATTGGACAAGTTATACCGGGAGTCTATATTTACACAGCTGATTGCAATGTTCTTACATATTTTGAAATGAATTTGTAAATAACTATACGTAAATCCAATCTGAAACAATTTTAAGGTTAGTTTTTGCGCAACTTGAACCCACACTTGACCCGTTCGATCTTCGATCTACTCGACGCCAGGAATAAATTCATCACGTTTTGGTTCGTAATTCGAACTACAAACGAACAGAATGCAGTTCACACAAAAGAAAAAATTGTCTTGCACTAAGCAAGTCTGAGTAGCCAAACGAACAAAGCTTTAGAAAGAAACTGTAATTAAATGTGAATAGATAATTTATACCAATCTACAGTCTGTAAAATCCAACTATAAAAATCAGACGCAATTTTTACTGATAATGAATAATTATTTTCGTTATTTGACATTTCGAAATTTGTCGTGTAAAGTAAATGTCAGTTTGGTAATGACATCTTGAAATTTTGTTTGAAAAACAGAAACTGATCAACTTAGCCTTGGAAACTGGTTCCACTTGTCCCATCTTTTATCTTACTTTTTATACAGGGTCTCTAATTTACTAGCCAGCCGTTCCTGTAAAGGAGTTCATTAAGCAGATGTCATTTTTCCAATGAATATTTATATTCAAGCTGTGAAGCGATCTGGGAAACACGAATTCAACGATTGCGAAGTTTATTGCCTGTGAACAGGGTAGGTAGTTTAATGTGGAATTTGCCTTTTGTTACCTGGAAATTCGATTTATAGCAACAACTATTAGGCGGACAGTATTGGAAAGCTAATCTACCGCAGTATTGAGGGTCGAGGTATAGCAAATGACAGCCGAGGTTGGAACCTGTCAAGCTGACATGTGTTAGGAGTAACGGGACGTATTAAATGTCTGCGAGTATATCGGCACAAAGATAAGTGTGGTAGCTAGAATCTGATGATATTTTTGCATATGAAAACTGTGTAACCATTAGACTTACGAGCGTTTTAAGTTAAACTATTTGGGGTACCCTGCGTGAGGTAGTAATAGTAAAGATGCTAATTGTCTGATCGATGGTAGTAATGTTAGAGTATTAATAAAACCAGCTACAAGTATTGCTTTCTTTCATTTTGATAGGGAGTTCAATAATCGTATTGTTATTAGTTGATAGAAAGTGAAGTTACAAGTTTCTTGGCTTATATCAGTATATTTGAGTTTAACTTGTTGGCGCCATTTATAACATCATAAACTAGAATCCGCGACGTCTTCACTGATGCTAGAGACGGGCCTCAAATATACTTTTATAGTGATCGATTGTTAACTAAGAGATATAGCGATGACCTAAAGGTAGGTAAAGGAATTTATAGATAAATATAGCTAACAAGTTTGGCACCCAACGGGGGCTTTAATAAGATTTTTGAAGAGCTAACGGGGGCTTTAACAAGATTGGAACATATACCTTTAGGTCGTACTATAATAGAAAGGAGCAATACTGACAATAGTTATACATAACTTTCTGTACTCGTTTATGTAAGTGGAAAAATATCGTCAGAACGTGACAAACCAAAGAATTACTTTGAGAATAATACATAAAACGGTATACTTGTGGTAAAAAGGGTTTTACTTTGAGGAATCAGAATGGATGTTGATAGGTTATTGGTAGACGAGATAGATTATGAATTACGAATACGGGGAGTTGTTTGTAAGGGAAATATGCCGGAAAAGCGTAAATTGCTTAGAGCTCGTATTAGGTTAGAGAAGACGGGAAATGCTTCGTTCCCGGAAGTAGAATTGAATAACGTAGAAGAATTGGATATATGCAGTAGGAAGCTTGACATTCTTGTGGAAGAGATACTAGCTTCTGAGTCATTTGTTAGGGGTGGTAATGATTATAAACGTATTCAGACCCGCTTGGTACATATTTCAAATCGACTAGAACGGTTAGTTTTTGAGGGGTCTTCAGCAGATGATAAAGATGAGCTATATAATAGGTGTTTAGGGGCTATGGACGATCTCGAGTCCAGATTGACATCTGAAAATGAACCTGTAGTTCCTTCTAGTTCACAAACAGTTAACTTGATGGACCTTGACGATGAGCCATTACAAGCCAATCAATCACCAAACCATTTTAATTATTCAAATGTAATTGATAGTCAACAGTTTCAAACGTTACCGACACCTATTGGTTTTAACAGCACTAAAGTCATTGATGCTACTCCACGTTATAACAATTACCTTCCGATGAATAAATGGAACCTTCGTTTCGATGGTCAATCGGGATTGTCTAGTTTCCTAGAGCGTATTGAAGAATTGCGAATGGCGCGTGGGGTTACTAAGGAACAACTTTTTACTTCGGCTGTTGAATTTTTCACCGATTATGCTTTGATTTGGTATCGATCGGTTAAAAATACTTTGTATAATTGGGACCAGTTAGTTAATGCGTTACGTTCAGCTTTTCTTCCATGTGATTATGAAGCTTGCTTATGGGATGAAATACGCAATCGTACTCAGGGGGCCGATGAACCCGTGACCGTATTTGTGTCGATAATGGAAAACTTATTCCATCGGTTACCATCGATGCCTTCTGAAACAAAGCGCCTTAATCTAATACGTAGGAATTTATTACCACATTTCCAAACCCAACTGGCTTTAGAGAACATAGTTTCCTTTTCACAATTACTTCGAGTGTGTAAAGCTGTTGAAGATGCACATGTGCGTGCACAACGGTTCCGTGGACCTCCCACTCAGGGAAATCGAATGTTAGAACCCGATCTAGCCTATCAAAAGCCGAAATCTAATGCTAGGATTCATACAGTGAATGTATCCTCAAATGAGGGTTACGGTCAAACTCGTAGTAATAACCCACCGAACGTAATCAATTCAACCAAGCCTTCTGATTTGAGATGTTGGAAATGTGATAAACCGAATCATTTTGCGCGTAACTGTTCAGCAAATAGTAAACAATATTGCTATGGTTGTGGACGACCTGATTTTACTGTCCGTACATGCCCTTCATGTTCGGGAAATGGGGGTCGACGCCGCTAGACGACCGAATAGCGCGGTGTCAAATAAATTCTTCGGTCAATGTTGTAAATAATTCGGATTTTAGTTCTAAAGCTGTTTTAGATTATATTTTAAGTCACGCAGGTCCTGATGAGAGACCGTATCTTAAAGTTTCAATTTTTGGTAATGAGATTCTTGGATTGTTAGATTCGGGTGCTTCGCATACTGTTGTTGGTAGAAAGGGATGGGAGCTGTTGAAAGGTCATTGTAGGCTTACACCAAGTAAAGATAGGACATGTAATGTTGCTGACGGTGCAGAATGTCAAATATTAGGTATAGTTACAGTACCACTTATGCTTCGCGATAGAGTTTGTACTTGTGAGTTATTAGTTGTGCCTTCCGTACCCCATACCTTGATTTTGGGATGCGATTTTTTGCGTAGAATGGGTATTGTAACCGATCTTAGAATTAACGAATGGACCTTCTCGAAAGATCACTTGATCCCGGAAGTTAATGCAATACAGGCTGTAGAACATTTATCTGAAGTTCAGCGAGAACAATTAGATTGTTTTGTCAAAGAAGTTTTTAGTAAAATGGGAAATAAGTTAGGATGCACTCATCTTGTTGAACATGAGATTAAAACCACATCGTCGCCTATTAAGCAGCGATATTATCCTATTTCTCCTGCTCTGCAGAAACAGGTAGATCTTGAGTTAAAGAAAATGTTGGATGAGGGAGTGGTAGAACCTTCGACTTCTGCTTGGTCATCTCCAATAGTAATGATTAAAAAGAAAGATGGTAGTTATCGGTTCTGTGTTGATTATCGCCAACTTAATAAAGTCAGTCAACCTGATGCTTATCCTATTCCATATGTATCAAGTACTTTGGATAAACTTCGTGACGCACATTATCTTACGACTCTTGATATTAAATCCGCATATTGGCAGATACCTGTGGCTGTTTCTTCACGCCCTTTAACAGCGTTTACTGTGCCTAATAGGGGGTTATTTCAATTTCGCCGCCTACCGTTTGGTTTGCATACGGCGCCGGCAACGTGGCAACGCCTAATTGATAGGGTTATTGGTGCTGATT
>CALNHX010012506.1:0-24621 GCA_940337035.1 Agriotes lineatus
TCCCATTTAACGCTTTTTGGCGAAATAACATGTTTCTTAATTAGTTACTGAAGCTTAGAGTCTATAAAATAACAGATTTTATGTCCCGAATCATTAATTCTTAAACTTGATTAAGACGTTAAATCCAATCTCAGGGAAGCATCTGTTGCTTAGAAACAAGGCGTTCTCAAACCACAACTTGTGGTCCGCATTCGACTCCTGAAAGGCTCGTGCAGGAATTTATAAGGTTTGCCTAAAATTGCATTTCCGTACCTTAAACCTTACGTATAATGTTATATTGTTATAGTCTTTATAACATTAAGGTTCTGTAAAAGTGACGGATCTAATTATCATCCACCGTAAAAAAGTGCTCCAAGATTGTATGATACATAAACATTCTAGATCGATCCTAATAATGTCGACAAAAATTACATCTCGTTATACCTTGAGATTCGCTTGTTTCGCTATTGGCAGAACCATTATATTAAACGAACACGTTGTTCCAATACATATATCATGCACCCATCAATCGTCCCCTATAACTTGGGGGAATTATCTCCAACATGCCCATCGCCCGTCTACCCACAACAAATCGAGCTGTCACGTCGAATCAAATTTGAATGCGCCCCAACCGCCTCTCCAGCCTCGTCATTTCGGCAATCGCCCTCGGGATGTCAGTGGCAACTACGAAGTGACAATCTTGCGTCCCGGTTCATTTGCACGCCCTTAGTTCCGGATCCGCCTAGATAGGGTATTTCGTTATTGTCTGGCCGTTCGCTACTCCCGAACAACACGAGTGCGTGCATAAGGCCCACTTGAGGGGCCTCCGTGTCGAGAGTCCACCTTGAGGATGCTCGCGAATTTGCCTTAATTGTTTTGTGACCTTTCGTCGCTTGTAAGAAATAAAAGGGGAGCGAGTGGCATAAGTAGGCTGTTAAGAGAATAATGATGTGGCATTATAAAACTAGCCTCCACTGAGAAAGTGTCTTTAATAAGGAACGATGGAGACTAATTGCCACCATTACTATTGGATTGGCGAAAATTGTCAGTCTCACCCTAGGTAATCTCACTTCGTAAATTAGCGATATTGTACTACTGAGAGACTGCACGTAGCTGTTGAGCGCAGTATGTTCTGATTGAATGCATGATAAAGGTTTCTTAGCAATAAACCAATTAATTGAAGATCTATTTGTGAATCTATAAAAACAAGGTCTTGCTTGCTAGCTATAGTTATTTCTGTAAATTTTCAAAAGGGAATTTTCTTATTTGTAAATGGGACGGACACATACATTGCAACATAAATATATCATTAAGTATCTGATGAGCTAAAACGCCGAGTTCAAATCTTGCCCAAGCCACGCTGCCATAAAAATCTAATGTGCAATCCACTACATAATTCTTCTATCTGGTTTGCCAACAGTGGATTTTTAATGGTTCGTCAAAGAGGATTCCCCAACAATGAAGATGTCAATATGGTTGATGATAATCATTATTCCAAGATATGCGCTAAGAAGATTCTTTTCAATAGAACATAGTTCAAGATTCACAAAAAAAAACGATATCTAAGGAATCAGCTTATATCACGCTTGAAATAGACCTTGGGGTTAACTCGATCAAGTTAGTAGAAATGATCAACAAGAATTTCGCAAACAGATTCAAAACAGCTGAAGTATCAAGTTAGCTGCGAGATATCTTTTGAAATAACAAAATATGACAACTGAGAACGCAACATAAAAGTTGACCGATACTGGCCTACCATGTGGAAACTGAAACATCTATAATGAAACAATTGCTTTGAACAACGAAATTGAATGTGCAATTGGAGAGTCTCTATATTCAATAATCCCTGAAGAGGTAACGTGGTGCATGATTAAGTAGCGTTATTAACTGCTATTTTTAACGGAGATCTGTCTTTTTCTAAACGTATTGGTTGTTTCAAACGTATGTCGACAGCATGGTAGTTTTAGTTTGTGGTAATCCGTCTTGATTTAACTCCTTCCATTTTGCCTTGTACTAGGTATAACTTCTTCAAATATTTCGTCATCAGTTCTTCCCATGTCATGACAAAAAAATGACAGTGGTTAAGACACGGTAGGAGAGTCCCTTGTTGATGTTGAGCAGTCACCTAATAGATTCGTTGATTCTTTTAGAGGTCCAAGAAATGCGGCTTTTAACAGCCCAAGTTTCTGCAGGAAGCACTAACATTCCAAATTCTTTTTACAAGTAACTTTGCAAGTAATTAATTTCAATTGATATGGAGTAGTAGGTTCAACTCGCTGTCTACACATTACCAAAATACAATACATCTACTGCAACCGAAGGTTATTATTCAGGTACATGCATGTTCCCCATAAAAGAGTATTAAATTAATTTTTCTCGGCTAATAATCCAGCAAGCAACTCTTCTGACGTGTTCGATGCTTTCTAAACTTTGGAAAGTGCGCAAACGTTACATGGTTAGTCAATCAGCAAACCCGCTAATATAATCTGTCTCAGCACCGCTTTTGCCTATTAACTTTTACAACGTGAACAGATAAAGCCTTAATAAATTCATACAATTTGACAACTTACGAGATGAAGCCTCGGTGGAAGTTTGCGAGGGAATAACGTTTGCAATTCACTTAGCTAAACAAGTCAGACCGAACGGTACACCTAGGGCGCTGCTACTAGGGCCCGTGAAGATCCCTAGCGGAACGAACGTCTGCCTAGAGCTCGCCTTGGAAACTTGCGGAACCGAAATCCATCTAATACAACA
Source organism: Agriotes lineatus (assembly GCA_940337035.1). NCBI lineage: Eukaryota > Metazoa > Arthropoda > Insecta > Coleoptera > Elateridae > Agriotes > Agriotes lineatus. The sequence goes on from CALNHX010012506.1 coordinate 2,734, forward strand.
ACGTCCTTGGACGCGGAGCACAGCCTTACAGGACCCCCACAATAACCTTCAATGGCACCTCGGTGTTGACCATAAAAATTTGGACACTCAAGCTCCAAAAATGCTAACGAAAAATACGAATTAGGGAGTTACTCCACAAAAGTATAAGAATGCAGAAAAATCTGCCCCCTAAAAAAATTGAAATTTTCACTGAAGACGTTATGTTTGGTTTTTAAGGATAAAAGTGATATGCTGCCATCTGGAATTCTCTCAACCACAGCAACAATCCACGTACTCTAGGACTTGTCTTCAGTACATAAAGTGGCGATATAAGCCATTTATAGCACCATAAAACTCCACAAAAACTCAAATTTTTACATGTGACTTCTCCGACAAGAACGCTGTATCGGAAGTGCTTTCAGAACAGAAGATCGAAAAGGACGCGGCATGCCACTGTCTCTTTCTCCCTCTGCGGTGCAACGCCGGTTGCGGCGTAACGGGAGGCAGATTCTTGTATTCCAAATAAATCGTTTCAGTACTTATACAGGGTGATTTCATAAGTATGGTCATTAAATTAAATACATAAGTGTATTCTGACTTTAGTAGACGTACACTGGCTTGCAAAAAAAAATCGAGTACACTTTAAAACTCAAGTAATATATTTAGGCCATAATTATTTGCTACTGCTCTAACAGACTGTTCTTCTAACTTAGACACGATAAGAATTTTTTCGTGTTTTGTCAATTATGGCATTAAATATTTTTACACAGATTAATGAAAAAATCAAGACCCAACTTAATACAACGAAAAGTAGGTGCACGCGATTTTTTGCAAGCCAATGTATGTTGGACTAAAACTCAATCGCTTATGGAAAAACATTTTCGCATTAAGGTCTGGTCCAAACTTTTGAGAACCAGAACCTGTATTAGGCAAATCAGATAAGACTACATTAACCGCTTACCTATCACATTTCCTTCTATATAATCACTAACACGTAATGCACCAAATGTAATAGAAATGTCCAAACAACTGTTATTTGCTTCTGCATTTTATCCAAATTTGGCCTTGTCGCAACCAACTGTCTGAAATTATGTTTATAGAAATTTATTCCAGTGACCGTCAAATCACTTAACGCAATTAAACGTTTTAATTTTTTGAGGGATTATTATTAATTTTTCATGTATAGTTTATTATGCAAAGTTGTTCTGAGAAACTATTCTTATATTTAATTACCATACTTATGAGAATGATCTTGTATATTGCATCTGCATATTGATAAAAATTTCCAGTCATGGTCGTAAACCACGATTTTCGAGTTTTAAATATTTCCACATTTCAGCAGTGAAAATCGTTCAGCTGAAGTAATCCCAGAGTATTATTGCTTCCAGTCCCATTTTTTTTAAATCTGACAATCTGATCTTTTATCAAATAAGTTTTTGATGTACGAAAGTGTTATTAGCTTATATTATAAAAAGTGTATTATATTTTGTAATGTTGGCGATACATCTAAATTGACTATGGATGTTGTCAAACACTCAACCTTAGGTGTAGGTTGTGGTCGTTATGTCCTAATTAATCTTCTTTATAATCAACAATAGTCACGATCCATGTTCCAAGTGCCATTAATCGGGTCACACTGACTTGTACTGTCCACCACACTGTTTATATAGCCGATAAAGCAAATGAAGGGGCAGCTTTCGTAAAAATCCTAGCCTTCTACGACATTTTGATATAATTATGAAAATAATATTTTGAAACGACCACCATTCGTCCCATTTCCATCATTTGCCATTCTAATTTGTCATAACAGGGGCTCTGATATTTCAAGGTAGCTCAAAATAAAGCCGCATTACACCCGAAGTACAATTAAAATAAATTGCGTTCGGGGCACATCTTTCCGAGCATTTAATGCGTCGCTGGAATTAATTTTCATGAACTGTCGACAGTTCTGCCGACTCCTGTTTGCTCGGGCTTCTTTCGCTGCTTCATAATCGGCGCTCTCAGTTTCCAATTTACATAAAGTGCGCATAATCGCGTATTTTATCTCTTCTTCTGAACGCGAAAACAAAATTCCGACTGAAACCGAGCATATGCTCCGTCGTTATGAAAATTTATTTGTGCCTTTTGGGCCGCTTCCTGGCGGCCAGGACGGCGTCGTTATTTCCAGGAGCAAGCAGACGTCGGAATCTGGAGCTTCGGAAAACTTCTTTACAATTTTACTTTTAAATAACATTGCCGATGTCGTTGCTTCATTTAATAATGCTTCGCTTGTGGAATAAAGCAGGAAAATGGGCGGCAATTTCAACACCAGCGGGAAGTTGTGGGCAGCCCAGTTCATAACCTCAGTTTTTAATATGCCATAAAATTTTCGTTCCCATCCAATAATGGTCTTCGCAGTAATTTGCAAAGTCGTTTGGATTATTATTCCACAAATGTAACCTAAATTCGTTTTTATATTTCTATATGCTTTTGAGCTTTGTGCATAAAAACGTTTTAATCGGTCTTAAGTGCATATATAAAATTACTAATATAAATTCAAGTGTTGGAAGAAACATCTAAAAGTCATGAGTGTCACTAAGATGCAAGCGAGGTATTTGGAGAAAACGGTAACACGACTTTAGCTCGTCTGGTAGTGTGGTAGTACATGTGGAACTCTTAAAAAGTAATGGGGTTAGGTTGTTTTAGTGGCATTGTAAAAAGTTTCAAGACGAAGTCGTATTTTTTATACGACTACATGCTACGAAACAGACCTACATTGGTATAAAATCAGATTAAATGGAAGTAAAGTTGCACGGAAAGGTAAAAATGAGGGATGAATATCCACAAACGTTCCAACTATAAGTCTAAATTAATCTAAAATCAAATTTATGTGTCATAAAATAAGATTAAATAGAATAAATTCATCATTTATTATACAAAGATACAACTTGAAATGATTGAAATCAGTTTGAATATACAGTAAGATCAAACATCAAGACTACATGCAACGAAGCAAACTTAAACCGACATAAAATGAGGTTAGATGGACATAAAACTTTAGTTTAATACAGATAAAGCTAGAAATATGCACTTAATATCTTTAAATTTTCCACCTTGAAACACTCGAAATCAATTTGAACTTTAAACATCTTGAATCTTCAGATCAAACACCAAAACTGGATGTAACGTAACAGACATAAACTCATCTAAATTAAAGGATACCTTGAAATGTGAAGCTTCTTTGGTTGATCGGGGTCGATGTTTTGGTTTGTCAGTAAATCGATTTGGCCAATTTGGTTGGTGGTTACACTCCCGTAAATAGAAATAATAAATACGTATTGGATAACATTTAATGTAATTTCCACATGCATAAATGGATGCACGAATAAGTACACAAATAAATATAGTGCACGATTAATAACTGGCGTGATAACAGTGAAATCTCTAGTGTCAAGACAGCTCGGTGGGCGACCACGTCTCTTGCCCCCGATCGTGTTTATATTTACTTCTGTCCTTTTGCGTAAATTTTCGAGTTAGCCCCCCCCCCCCCCCGTCCCACCTTTCCGACTCGTCTATTCGACTAGGTTGGTGGGAATCCCCTGTCATCGGGTGTACTAACACTCAAGACTTGCTTCATTCTTCTGATTGCTCCAACGGAGTGGTTATGTTTTCGATTATTTTAGGATCTTAACCCTTTCTAGGTAATTATCCGTATGGCGAGGTGGGAATGCTGCAAGGCGTGTTAATTTTTAATACGTGCGTTAATTGGGGCTCATAGTGCCACTGCGTCAGTGGAGGTGTCAATCATTCACGACTTTTTGCAGATTAAGTTTTCAGAGCTTGTCAATTTCAAGCAAACCTGGTGGCGTAAGACGGTTTGTGTTCACCTTTAGGTGTTTCGTGTTTCATCCTTTAGCCCGTTTGCGGGGGTTATTTATTGCCGCTGTGTGTGGCGGTTTATGCCTGCTACACTTCCAACGTATAAAATAATGTAAAACCAATTGAAGTAAGTAATAATAATAACAATTTATTGGTTTTCCAATAGTATATAAAAATTAATCAATAAAAGCAGAAAACTAACAGATTAGACGAATTTCAATGAAACACCAAAGCCGCTTATAATTTTTATTCAACTTTGATGATCTATTAAAAGTTACGTCTGTGAACTTTCAGATATTCCATTCCATTACAACTGCAGAACCTGCACTGAATGCAACGTTTCTCCAATATTATTGCATTCTCTGTAAAATTCTACCAGTTTGTAGGTCACTTAAGGCGTACAATTGTTGGAGTTTAATGTGCAAAGTGTAAACAATCCTAATTTCGCTTTGTTTATCTTTCTAGCATGCACGATTTTAAAGGACAAAATCTCGGACCTTCTAGCTGCTTATTAATTATTATGCATCGCTATTATCGTGCACACTTTGACACTAAAGCGACACTGATAGTGAGGAGCAGTAAATGCATTTTATGGACTGTATTCTAACGGGTGATAATGTTCGGCTTAGAAGCTAGTAACACATTTTCTATTAATTCTCTGGGCAATACAGCAGTTAACAAGGTATAAGCGTACATCAGATTATTTTCCCTGGCGTCATGTGCTTATGAAGCAATCACAGAAATGACTTAAAATTATGTTTGCTGTTTGACATTGTTAGTAGAAGACAATATTTTAGAATCTAGAATAATTGGCGTGTTTTCTCCATATTCACATGACATCAGGGAAAAGAATCAACCGTCTGCTTATATCAAGTCTGCAGTTTAGGTAAGTTTTTTTATACAGGGTGTAGAAATGCTTTACGCACCATAGGGATTTCAATGGTAATTTCTCCATATGAAAATATTTGCTTCCCTAATTATTTTAGAGCAAACTTGTATTGAAGTTTTTTGTAGAGAAAAAATCTGTATCCATTTATGCCAGCATTTGTCATTTTACATTTCGGAAAACCGAAAATTTAAAGAAAAAAATTACCATTTTTAGACAGATCAGTGGTGCCTTGAAATTACTAAATCATCTCAAAGCATCAACAAATTAGTTTGCTGTTTATTTGTTTGCATCTGTCAAATGTAACGGCAGTGGTAGAGCCTGTTGTTCTTGAATCTAGACCAATGTGGCTTTGAATCACACTAGAGCCTGTGGTTCTAGACCCGGTTGCACTGCGATTTCCTAATCCGGCTATGGAGACCATGGGGTCTTAATGTTTAATCATCCTCAAAGAGGGGAATCCGATACCCCATGCATGGAGATGTTCATAATGAGGCTTACGACGACGACGACACGACGACGTTAAACATACGTTGAATATACAAATATCATGTTTTCTGTAAACAGTAATTTTGTAATAAACGGCAACTCAAAAGTTGCCACTATTTTTTGCATATGTACTTTCAATTTTCTTTATTTTTTTTATTTTGAAACTAAATGTTTTTTTCATGTAAAATGTTTTTAAATATAACAAAGTTTGATTTAAAAATATTTTTGTGCATCTTTAGAGGAATACTGAACATTTTGACTGAAGTTTTTCCGGACAGTGGAATTCATTCATCATTTATCTTTAGGTGTCGAGGATTATTCATACCTCGCGGGAAGTGCAACGGAAGTAATGAGCCGTTCGCGAGTTACACTACGCTCCCTCGCATCCAAACATATCAAAGCTAACTTAACTAATGAGTTCAAATCCATTTTTGCTTCGAGAAAATTCTCGGCTACGGCCAGATTTGAACCCATGTTCACCTGGTTGCTAAGCAGACTGCTAACCCACTCACCACCCAGGTGGCCTGGACAGTGGAATTAATGTAAATAATTTAGAAAAATTCAAAAATACTGTCGAAGACAGCAATATGTGCGTAATAAGTTATTCCATCTTTTCCTGTTTGCTGCAATGTATACCAAATGTCAATTAATTTTCGTTTGCAGTAAGTAAATTGTTGTAAATTTCAACATTGTGAATTAAAGGATTTACCATTAAGGCATTTATTAACTTTTCCTTGACAGTTAGCTAAATCGGATAACAACACCAATAAAGCAAATAGAATAACATGTTGTTAAAAAATTGTTAATTAACAGGGTAGTCGTGTGCATTTTGACACCGACCTATAGGGTTGATTATTAAACACAAAGAAAAACTTTAGATACATCAGTTGTAGGATTTTATCCGAACCTCTAGAATTTGTTACCACAGAAACCAAATGAGTATACCTAACAAAATATCAAAAAAGCAGCGACATATAGTTCTTGAAAACACCCAATACATTTTTAACCCTAGAACGCATACATCTAAGAAAGTTACAGTAACGCATATGTGGAGTCGTATACGACACCACACCTTTTTTTGTTTAATGAGGCACTTTAAATTTACTATACGCCTTTTTTAATATCTGGGAGACAATTTTGACTGCATAGATGCATATTAAATCGCAAAGCGGAAATTAAAGTTCTTAAAATATTTATTTATGAGTATGAATAAATGAATTGTTAAATCTAAGGAATTGATCAGGTACTAATATCTACGTTAAACACTTTTGACAAATAACTACAGTGTGATTTTGTAAAAACTCAATTGCAGCACGCTCTGGATAGCCTGAATCAGTTGGCAGTACTGAAGTGTATTGTTGGTGACACTGTCTGTGTCAAAACTCAAGCAAAACCAAAACTGCTAACCTCGAATTTGACATAGACTTACAGTGTCACCAACAATACATTTCAGTATTGCCAACTGATTCAGGCTATCCAGGGCCTGCCGAAATTGAGTGTTTAAAAAATCACTCGGTAGTCTCTGTTCAGCACATAAATTACACTGCAGGCTATCAAGTTAAGTTTTGCGTCAGTCTGTGTCAAAGTTTTGACACAGACTGACGCAAAACCTAACCTGATAACCTCGAATTTGACATAGACTTACAGTGCCACCAACATATTGTTCATACGTTTGAACTTCCACAGCCCGCAGAGAATCATTTTTTTGGATCTCTCGATATTTGCATCATAACCTTAAAAAGTTATTTAATGTCAATTGAAATTAGTTCTAATTATAAGCGTCGCCATCTCTGTTCCTTTTAGTAATTAGTTAATATATTATCGAGTTACCTTTGTAATATGTTATTTTGGTTGCCTGCTCCACTCTATCTGTTCGGCGACTGAAGTATAATAGCTAACTGGCAATCCTATAAAGACAGTAGTCATAGCTATTTTAACAAATTCCACTTCGCATTACGTTACTATGAAAATTATGTACGTAAACTGACAGATGGCAAGTGGTTACCGACCAACACCTACCGAGAAAACGTGTTACGTGATTGCATAGATGGCGTCATATGCGACACCAAGTAACTAAAAAACTAATTATAAAGCTTGTAACAAGTTTTGGAAATTAAAAATGAAAGGGAGATATCAACAATAATCTTCTGGAGAGGTACTGAAAATGTGAATATGATAACATAACAGCAAATTACTAAAAACTAGATAGTTAAATAGGTGGTGTCTCATATGACGCCACCTATGCGTTCTAGGGTTAAAATCTTTGAAGAGCTCGTTTTCCTGGTTCTAAATATTGTTATGATACATGATATGGACAGAGATTATAATAAAGGAATGTTGAAAATTGAACGAGTAAATTTGAACAGTTACAGAAATTAAGTCTAAATAGATAAAATAAAAAATTTAACATTAATTGATGAAGATCAACTTTGATTGCATTATTCATTGGGATTCATAAAATACTGGTAGGCTGATTTGAATGCATTGAAATAAATAATTAACGAAATAAAAAAATTCAAACTAAGGTTACATCGACAATTATGTATTGTTAGTATTATTTTAAATTAATTAAATAGTGTGCATAAATAATCGTTACTAGTATATAAAAAAAGTTGTTTATAAAACAGTTACCAAATAAGTACTCATAAAGGCAGTTGTAAGAAAATTTATGGAAAATTAAATATTAAAAATTAATTGGAATAACTGCAATAATTATTTATTTAATATGGTATTATGAATATTAAGATTAAAAGCAAAGAAAAGCAGTTATTGAAATATTGGTAAACAAAAATAATCATCATCGATTGAAAGTGGATTTATTGCATCGAACTACAAGTGATGGGAAGTAATTTCATATTGATTATGTGAAGAATTGGATCGATACTTGGAATATTAAGTTTGAGCTGTCAGCGTACCTGAAAATAATTGGACAAAGTTAATAGTTGAAAATAACAGAAGGAGAGAAACTTACCTGGACAAATAGATCGTGTGATAGCAGGATTGTGGTTTGCAGCAGTAAATAGGACGAGGTTTTGGAGGCAGTTGAGTTGGTTGGATGTGAGCGAGTGAGGACGTAAGTAACAGAAACAGGTTTGTTAAAATAAGTTTATATTGAAGTTTTGAATACTGTCAAATGTTGAAAGTAATTAACTGAAACTGAAGCAAAATTATCTAGAAAAGTCAACAAATTTTAAACGTCAAATGTAAAAGCATAGTTGTCAGTACACCTTAGTGTGAAGAGTTTGAAAAGTAAATTTTGACATTCAAATATAAAGCTACTTTTAGGTTATAATATTTCATTGCAATATTAGATAGCATGCTAGATTTGATGAACCCAGCCCAATGAGATAAGAGGTCTTGATTATACTAAATATTATTAAAAATATAACAAAATTATTTTGAAGGCATAGTTTCCTAAAAATAGGGGCTATAGCAATATATACACTAAGTGCTGAAACCGTTTTTGAAATATGCACATTTAAATAGAAATTATTATAAACTTGAATGTTTAGGCTGCCATGAAAGACCATGGATTTGGATACGTCAAAAAGTCTTGATCGAACTTGAGAAATTAGTTTATTATAGAAAATGGGATAGTCAGAACAAAACAAATTGGATGTAGTTTGTTTCTCTTTTGTTACTGATAAAAATAATAATGCTGGAAGGGTAAAAATTTAATATCTCAAAAACGTTTTGACAATTGGTAGTATGGAATTTGGGAAAATGAGCTCAAAAATTTGTAATAAGTAACAAATAGGTTGTTCCACTTAATAAATCGTTTGCTATTTTAGTATTTTGTGAGGCTCATTTGTTTTCTCTAGTAAAAGATCCTGGTGATTCGGATAAAATTTTATCACTTTTGTATGTGTCAAAATATAGGTGAACACCTTATGTAAGTACATATATTGCCTACCTAAAAACGGGTTTTTTCCACAACCGTCTTAAAAGTCATTACGTTTAATACCAAAATCTGCCATTGAAGTTGACGTTTCTCTTACTGCCACAAAAGTGCATGTTGCTATACAACACTCTTAGTTCCTAGGATTAAAAGTACTTTCACTTAAGGTCAATTTCCATTTTTGCAAAGGAGGAATTTAAATTAGCTGTGAAATCTAGTAAGGAATGTTTCGAAATTTTCTTAATAATTTATTACATTCTTCCGAAGAGGTTTTAAGTTTTTTCCTGAACATTTGAGATATTTCCAAATGAAGCAAATACTCCGAAAGAAAGACGCAACATTAAAACGTATTTAACAAGAAAAGTGTATCTAACTTTTGTTTTCCTTTCCTGAGTAATTGCATGAATTTGTCCATAGAAAATTTATTTTTGTGCGCTTTCAGAGCAAGTGCAATAATTGAAAAAGTTAATTTGACGAAGAAAAAAAGCTATGTAACTATGAGAAAATTTAGTAAAACACCTATTGTAACTTCATTTTTAAAATTTGGCTGATTTTTATACATAAAGTGTTTCTAAATATTTCTAGATGAAGGGAACTATTTAGAATTCCAAGTTGGTTATACGGTTTGTAGAGGAAGAATGAAAATTAATTAAAACCACTTGTCTTATCTTCATTTCTGAAACTGATATAGTTTCATGCCAAAAAAATTGACTGAGAAGAATATATATAATATCAGAAGATTTAATATTAATTGCCGCATCTTCTTTTCCAAAATGTGATTTTTTTTTGCAATAAAAACATTTTTTTAAACTCCCTGAAAATAAAGAATGAAGAAAAAACATTTCTGTTTAAATGATTTAATAAGAAATTCAATTTTTATTTAAGTATTTTTTACGGCCGACCAGAAAATATGCAGTTTCGGGAGAATTTTTCGCCAGAAAGTAACGTTTTTCCGGTCAAGAACGGAAAACGGGCATCGGGGACCGGTAAAAGCTTTTCCTGGTCCCTCGCCCTTGAATCCACTAGGTTCGACCTGCAAAACACTACTTTCTGGTCTTGTAACGTAAATTACTATTTCACATAAAGACGAAACGCATGAATTAATTTTTGAAGAGAAACAAGTCTACCATTTTTACTTCCTTTTACTATAAAGGAAGTATTGGATTCACCCCAAAAATTCGAAATTGAGTTTTCAACAGATCTTCACGTTTTCGAGTCCCCTGATCCCAAAACACATATTTTTTTCATTGGTCTGTCTGTCTGTCTGTCTGTCTGTCTGTCTGTGTGTGTGTGTCTGTCTGTGAACAGAATATCTCAAAAACGAAAAGAGGTATGGCGTTGAAACTTCATATATAAGTTTTTTGTACTATGTAGATGAGACAGCAAGCTTTTGAAGAAAATCGCATAACCGGAAGTAGGTGTTTACTCTTGTGATTTTTCAGTTTTTTTCGATTTTTTCAAAAACGGCTCTAACGATTTTTTTTAAACTTTACATTTTTAATGTGTATTGATGTGAAATAGGTGATTTTCCAGTTGAATACTTCTAAAGTGGGTTTCTTTTGTTTTTTTTCTATTTTTTTTTATTAACTCCTATTTTAAATAAAACACCCGGTATATTATTACATTTTTGAATTCACCTTAAAATTCTAGAGAAAATTTGTCTCTTCAACTAACGCTCTATTTTGTACCGTTTTTGTAGTATTTGTAATTTTTGACAAATTTTTAAAAATTTAAAATGAAATTTTTGACTTATTATAAGAACACTGTAAAAGGAGTTGTGTGACTGTATCACACCAGATTTTTTTAATATCTGATCTATCTTAAATTTAAAAATGAATTTTCAAATACTTTTGGAAAAATTAAAATGTTCAGACTTCATGACGATATTAGTTTTTATACGGAAAGAAAGTTTTACATTTATGATGAAAAGCAGCTTTCTTAAATTGTAACCGAAAATGCTGTAATTTTAAATATACGAATACTCCATAATTTCAATTAAAATAAGTAGTTCTCTATAAAACTCCCTTGGAAAAGGTCAGGAAGAGGCAACTGACCCTCACGGCCTTCCCTACGCGAGCCAGAATCATTCGGAATACAATTAGGTGCGGGCAGCAACCGAAAATACATGCTCATCAGCATGTTCCTGGAAACCTGTGGAAATCCTATCCCGCGGACCCACCTGGCATTCCTGCGAAACTCAACAAGTTTGCTGCTAACGCCTTTGATTCGATCAATCATAATTTAGGCCTAGTAATCCTGAAAGGATTAGGATGTTGCGTGTATTAGCTAGTCTTTGCCTGCCCGTTTCGAACAATGGATCGCCGTTGTGTTTGGAAATTTCGCTTAGCACAATTTTCCGATAAACATGTAAGGTGTAAACTTTATACAATATAGGATTTTTCATACGTCAAGCATGATCATTTCCAGACCTAAGTTCCATCTGCCAGAAAGTTTAGTGATGATGAAATTGCATATTTATGTTAAGTAAGGGCCGTTTAACAAAGTAATATGATACTTGTAACTTATGCTTTGGAGAATATAGAATGTCGTAACTCCTAGCATGTGGCCATTATGCGTAATTTAGGCCTTAAACGTAAGATGTGACTCCCTCAGGTCTAATAACTATCAAAATAGGGGTTTAAAATGGCGAAGGTGCTTTTGGTGTATCTTATCGACTCACTTATCAAATACAAGTTTTCATCCTCTCAGCAGTATTTATTGTGCGGTTGTTCAAGTGATTATTGGAGTTGCCCCGATCCGGCCAGGACTTTGACAAATTGCCTTTTAATTCCTCCACCTATTAAATCGTCTTTCACTCTCCGGAACTTGCAGACAAGAAAGAAGAACCATAAATCGTCGATATAAATCTGGGGCTACATAATAGTAAATAACCCTACTAAACGACGGAGGTTTATGTGCTCCTCAAATCACCTAATGTACTAACAACGTCCTGTGCCGCTCACCCTGTCTTAATTGTCTGGGTTTCCAAAAACACGCACAGCTAACAATATTTATACACGGACACGGATTTTGTTATCAATGGGTGTAGGAACCTAGTCAGGATGTGCTCCTCAAACTACCTATCTTACTAATAACGTCTTGTGCCACTCACACCGCTTTAATTAATTTCCAAGGGTGGGTCCAAGTTTCAAAAACAAACACGACTAGGAATATTTCATACACGGACACGGATTTTATCATCAATGGGTGTAGGAACCTAGTCAGGATTTTTGCGAAGGGTGCGGGTGGTAGATCGATTTTCGCCGAGCCACGCCCTTAGCCGGGATCGTTCTACCCTCCACGCTTTTGTACGGCCAGCACCCTCGCAACCTTGTTTACTTCCTGTTCCTACGGCACGTATATGAGCATAATTCCATAAATACATCGCCGTGTCCCTTGTTTTGGAGATACAATGGGGCTTTTTCATAATTTACCCCGCCGCGGTAATTATCCTCGACCGCAGGGCGGCTTTTAAGAGCGTGCGACGGCGATGTTACGCAGATTTGATTTTTACCACTTTTCGTGTTTATCTTTTTGCTTAGATGAAAAAGTGCGTCGTTTTCATTTAGGCGCCTCGGACTAGTTAAGGATTGCAAGGTGTGACGTTTGCAAGGGGTAGTTGCATGAGCTTAGTTGGAATACGAAGCAGGCTTCGTGAAAAGTAGTTTTGTGATTATTTCGTGCCTCACTTTAGAGAAAGTTGTTTCCTGCAAAATGTGGACTGCTTCCACAGAAGCGGTTCAGGGGTGAATAACCGAAAAACGGGCTTTTCGGGAATTTTTGTTAGGTTATTGTCGCTGGTATAGTTAATACAAATGTACTGATATACAAGCTGTAAAAAGTCCAACTGTGCTTACGATTTTCCATAAATTTAGTTTTCCTTGCGGGAGCATTGGCCGTTTTATTATCTAAATCCAATTAGAATTTGTACTTCCTGTAATAACAAAGTAGCGTGTGCATTGTATGCGTATTGATACATTTTTTGGATAATTCTAGAAGGAAAACAAGTAACAACGAAATCTTTTAATATATTTATTTCATTATATTATGTATTGTTTGAGGCTTTCGCGGTTACTCGAATTATTCTCCTTAGCATAGAATTTCGGCTTAGACCGCGTAGTATTTGTATATGAACACCCAGCATTTTCTGGCTTAATGTGCCTTGCACCTTGTGAAGTCGAGCAAAAAACCCGCGCGATGGCCATGCTCTTTGGTGGCTCGTGTTGTTTGAGTATCTTGAGAACGAGGATACTTAGGCAGATTTGGCCGTTTTGCTGTTTGTGCATCCATATTCACTAACGTTTCGCAAGACCTTGCAGCTTGCATCATCAGTGCGACTTTCACTCTGATGATGCAAGCTGCAAGGTCTTGCGAAACGTTAGTGAATATGGATGCACAAACAGCAAAACGGCCAAATCTGCCTAAGTATCCTCGTTCTCAAGATACTCAAACAACACGAGCCACCAAAGAGCATGGCCATCGCGCGGGTTTTTTGCTCGACTTCACAAGGTGCAAGGCACATTAAGCCAGAAAATGCTGGGTGTTCATATACAAATACTACGCGGTCTAAGCCGAAATTCTATGCTAAGGAGAATAATTTCATTATATTCCCATGTCCGTAAACCTCTCAAAAATTGTGACAAACTGTGCTCCGCAGTCTGAATAACTTCTCCTGTTCAGATGTATTTTTTTAAATTTGGGGAATAAAAAATAATTGGAGAGTTTAAGATCTGCCCAACCGTGTATCCATACGCCCTTGCAGCATGCACTTCATACGTGTACCAGCTTCAAACTGTATACGAAGGAGACATAATCCTTGAAACTTTATTGTGGCGCTTCAATAAGCATGCTATCAAAGGAAGCATGGTTTACGACGCTCTCATTTATTAGTAGAAGAGACGATTGAAAAACTTTTCAAATAAATGTTCCCCGAACGCCACGTTTCTTCATCTGTGCTCGATGAAGTCACTCTACGTGCCAAAGCTGTAAGCATCGAAATCAGTAACTCGAGAGGGGCGTCATCACACCGGCAGTCAGACTGAGTGGGCCAAACGTAAAGTGGCCCCAATTCAGTGCTAAATAACCTATATTGGCACGTACCTCCTTCACCGCTCTCCGCCTGCTGCAGGCCATAGCGATGCCACTACACTACTAATCAATAAAATGAGAAGAATGATGAAACATAGGTACAACAATTTTTTTCGGAGTAAACCACTTCTTGAATGACTGGTTTGTTATGGTCGGGCCATGGCTCCTTGGCTCGCTATAGTGAGCCGCCACCCATTTAAAGACCAAATATTTATATTAATAGTAATTTAGTCTTATATTCTATAAGTTCCTTCCAATAACATAACAAACAAAGGTGCCGTATATAATCCTAAACGTGTATCGCAATGATACACGTTACACAAAGTGAAAAAGGAGTTCTGTGTATTATTTTTTAAAATTTCTGTTCAAAAGTAGCATATTCAACATTTTTATATATTTTATTTACTTAATCCGAAAAATTGAAAGTACTCCGCCATGATTTATCATTACTCACAGAGTGTTTGTAACGTTACTTTGGTGCGGAAATGTCTCAGCATTCCGATATTTACAGACAACAAATGGAGCAGCTCGAAACTAGGAGTGAAATATTTGGTAACCTGTAGCTAAAATCTGAAAAAAAATTGATAGCCAGGAAGAGTCAAAAAGACGTGCAACTTTAATAATACAATCGTTTGGAAGCGGTTTGCTGGTTCCAAACGAATTATTCATTGACTTCTGTTAACAATTAGCTTACCACGTTTATTAAAAGAGAGGAGAGGAAGGGACCATCCTCTATTATTTCAATTTAATGGATTTTTGACCACCTTTACTATCTCTTCTTCTACCACTTTACGCGTTTCTTCTAAGCTGGGTGGTACACCTACTCTCCAGCGTCCCCTCTGCACCGCCCATCCTAGACAAATTCATTAGGATATTATTTGAATCAGGTCCTGTATTAAACTGAAGAAATAATTCTACAATTATACGATTTGCTAACATTGAATCACATATTTATAAACATGAAGATTAAAACAAGTTTCAGACAACATTCTCTAGAAGAAAATGTGGTGCCGTTGCTGTTAGATGGCGCTGAAAAGTGGAACAGCATCCTGCAGCATAGCCAGCTTTATTTAATTTATATCCGCTGACACGTTAACGAATGTAAATGATGACCATGCCTGTAGCAGTAAAGTTTGACATAAATGTAATTTTATTTACAGTGATCCTTTTTAATATTAAAATGGATGTATTTAATGACCATTCAAAAAGTCGATTTGAATCTCTTTGAAGGTTGCTGATTTACTCACGTAAATATAACTAATAAATACGTTGTGAATAACAACATTTTAATCATTTTGACATATACAAATCAATGCACGAATAAGTACAGTCGTGTGCAAATAAATCTGGGACAGTGTTTTTTTCACATGCAGATTCAGTTAAGAATTGAAGAATATCTCCATGGATTTCCTGCTATCAGAAAGAGTTACATTAAACTTTAACAGGTACTGAAACCCGAAACTCTCTCTGATAAGAGGAAATCCATGGAAATATTCTTCAAATTCTTAACTGAATCTGCATGTGAAAAAAACACTGTCCCAGATTTATTTGCACACGACTGTACATCAATAAATATAGTGCGCGATTAATAACTACCGTGCTAACACTGAAATCTCGGGTGTCAAAATAGAGCTTCGTTTCTTGCCCCCAATCTTGTTTATATTTACTTCTGTCTGAGTGCAATAGTGGAGGATTTATGGATCCCCCGGCTAAGTGAATCCCCTGTCATTGAATGTGTTAACTGCCATTATATCTGCGAGGAGTGTTAAGGCATTGCTTTATTCTTCTGATTGCGCCAACGGAGTCATTGTGTCTTTGAGGGTTTTATAATCTTTACCATTTCTACGTAAACATGCGTTTGCGAGATGAGAACCTGCAGCGCGTGTTCGACGCCCCTACGTTGTCAGAATGCTGCAAGGCGCCTTAATTTGTCGTACAGACACTGCGTTAGCGGAGCTTGTCAATCCCTCGTGACTCTCTTCACATGTTTACAGAGGTTGTCAATCACGCGCGTCCATTTCGATTGCTAAGCGAACCTCCTGCTGGCATGTGACGGTCAGCAAATCCACCGAAAGTTTGACATCCAGAATTTATACGCCGCATCCTTTATCCTTCTTCGCGGGGGTTACTTATTGCCGCCGTACTTGCTACGTGTGCACACTACAAAGGAGTATACTGCCGCCAGTAGAGTTGATATATCTTCCTAGCTTAAAATCATCTGTAAATAGTACCTAATGTACAAGATGAACAAGCAGCACTGCAAATGTCATGATTAAAATTTGCGAGAAAAAGAACCTAGTTAATTGTTTGGATTAAACCCATTACAGTATACACAAAGTTTTCTGTTATTCAAATACGATTGAAATACGTTGATTTCGGGAGAATAAAATCCTATATTATTGAATTTTGTTGTTATAATTAATAATTGTAGTCGATCATGCCAAAATCCTGTGAAAGTCAAGAACCACTCGACTTCTCCAAGGCTTTGAGGCATATTGAACACAAATATTGAATGATGTAGGTACGTCATTCATCAAGCTTGATTGTTTCATTTTCTCGCTCATTTGATTTATTCTTTAAAACAACGGAAGAGCTAAAATTGGAAATTAATAGTTTCTGTAAAAATGTAGTTCAAACATTTCTCGTAGCTAAGTGTTTTCAAAGCGGCGATGTGTGACGATTTGTTTGAAACATCTTAATAAAGCCCTGAAAGGTAAAGGGAATATAGTGAAAACACACATTATCATTTCTAAAGTGCAGAAGCTGAAACCGGCTCGAACATAAGATCCAATCGAACCAATAGTTAGTTGCATCCTACGTTTTTACAGCCTCATTTGTTAAAGGTAAGCGAAGACGTTACATAACCTCAATTTAATTTTATCGTAAAAATCCAGGGCTTAAAATGGGCCTGCTTTTAACTTGAGCCGGATACTTAATATTTCATCCTTTCGCCATTAAAGCGCTCTCCGCCAAATATTTAAGGTTCCTGGCGTTGCGTCAGCGTTCTTACGCATGTCGATTTTTCCATCTGTCTTGCCGCAACAGTAACGCGACAAAAGACATTGCGAGGGCTTTGGGGAGCTTTCGGCGATCTGTTTGACTTATCCTTGCGGCAGCCAAAAGCGAGGATTTATTTTATTAGGCCTACTTTAAATATTTCTGCGTTTTTCTCTCTGAGAAAATAGGAAGCTATTAAGAGACGAGCGCTGAGGGGTGGTTTTTGCTTATTTATATCATTCGTTTTACTGCGTGGTGAACATAACAACCCCTCATGGGATCTTATATTTTTTAGGATACGTGACGAATTAATTTGAAATCTTAGCTTATAACTGTGCTTGAATCCTTTGTGGTTGCCATTTGTTTTGCTTATGATGTTGCAACGAACTTCAATTTAATTGGCATGTCAAACTTCTTATATGTTATCGTGTTATCGCAAAGTTAATATTAACATTTATTATTGTTACGCTTTCACTGTTGGGGCGATATAACCAATAAAATGCGTTTAATGATTTTATTTACACGTACTTACAGTACATAATAAAACGTACGCTAAATATTTGCAGTGGACACATAATAGCTATTTATGCAACAAGTGCTAAAAGTTGGCGTTTATGCACGAGACATGAAAATTATGAAACTCAGCCTTCGGCTTCGTTTCATAATTTTCATGTCTCGTGCATAAACGACTTTTAGCACGCGTTGCATACAATACTTTATCTACGACCTTAATTTTACTGTTATTAATCCATAAATATCGATTTGACAAAGGTTTGCATCTACGACACTTCTAATTTATGTCATAATAAACAGTAGACCATGCCGCGCGGGCGAATGTTTGCGAAGCCAGTACTGTCAAGGTGAGTTACGAAAGGTAATTATTAATACTCCACATCTGACTGTATTCATTACATAACGCTTTAATTATTTCAAAAACACTTTACCTGTAACGCAAGAAGCAACTAGAATAACTTCACTTCCAGTTCGAAATTGTAGTTTTATAACCTCACTTCACTTTTAGCACATGGGCTAAAAGTAAACAGCTGATTTCTTTAACCACGCTAAACTATAAAACGTCACTTTTAGTGAAACAAGCTAGCGCTAAAAGGCCTACTTTTAGTAGTGGTCGTACATAATAGTATATTATGTTATTAGGAGCAAAAGTTATATTTTATGTGGCGGCTGGACGGGTTATCTGCCGAGCTTGCGAGGTAGATAAGTACAGCCGAGCCACATAAAGATACTTTTGCTCCGAATAACATATAGTATTTTTTCTTCAAACGTTTTTATAACAAATTATTTACAACTTTGTGAACAAAATTCGAAGAAAATTACAGTGAAATCTCCCTTACCGGACACCTCTAATAAGCGGACACCTCTCTTACACGGACATTTTGTTGGGAACCAACTTGCTTGCATTAACTTTACTAATAAAATTTTCTCTAATAAACGGACACTCTCTTAAACGGACACGGACACCATTTTTCGACAATTTTTCGACTGTGAATCTCTCTTGTACGGACACTTCAAAATGCAGGCTCAGCTAATGTCGTGAGGCGTCAAAACAATCCATAAATCCAACATTTAATGATCATGTTGTTAAATTATCGAATTCTTTTGCAATACGGGGCGGTATTAAGTCAACTCAAATCAGCGTTATGACCGCAGGAAATTCGACACTTTCATTACCCTATGCACGATATTACAAAACAGTCCATGTCGCCCAATTTTAGAGGCCTGCAATAATTCAAAACTACTTTGTCTTTTGCCTGGGCAGCCCATTCTTATAAAAATAAAAAAAGGAAAAATGTTTCCTGCTTGCTTTTATGGAAAGACAGAACAAGAAAATTAGGCCCAGGGCCGTCCCGCGACCGCGGAGCCTGCGGGCATCAAGTTACGCCACTGTAATCAATTCGAACCAGACGACGATTTACCCTTATCAGTAATGGTTGAACTGTATAGGAATATTCCAGAAATAGAAGACGTCGACCCTGATGAATTTATAAACACTGACAAAGAAATAATCCTGGATGATGTAATCGAAATTTCAGGTGAATCAGCTGCCGTTGATATGCAGTTGGCAGAATTAGAAAACGATGGCGACTTAGAAATTTGTGAGAATGTAATAAATACCTATACAGAAGCATTAACAGGGAATAATTTTAAATGCTTTGCTAAAGTAACGACTTTAAAGTATTCAAACTGTCAAAATATTTAGAAATACATGCGGAAAGTATAATAAGCAGTCAGAAAAAACCATTACTTCAAACGAGTATTTTAGATTTTGTAGCAATTATTACATAACTTTTTTTCAATTATTTTATAATTCTTATTATTTGTTAGCGCGTATACCTTTGCATAATACGACTTTTTTAAACATAAAAATTGATTTTTCCCTTAAGCGGACGCCTCTAATAACCGGACAAAAACTTTGGCACCGTGCGTGTCCGCTTATGGGAGATTTCACTGTACTTGATCTCGTCAGCGGCAGATAATAACTTTATCTGCCGCTCGTCAGCGGGAGATAATATTATCTGCCGCTTGGCAATAAAGTGACTGTTTAGCATCATCAATCCAGCAGTATAATGCCATATTTTACTACCGTTTGAAGAAAAAAGACATTATTTAGTATGTGGACTTTTTTGCTTTTATAGCAATTTTTTGATATATGATGGTGTGAGATTTGTTGTAATATATTTGGGGTTCACGTATAATTGGCAATACAACTGTGAGATTGATTTTAGAAGGTAATTGTTGTATTTGTACATTTGCCAGTTATAATTGTAAAACTATTGACTCACTATCTTGTCATGTGAGTTGTTACAATCTTCCACATTTTATATGTATCTAGTGGGATTTATCGTTTATAAGTGGTAATAAGAGTCGAGAAAGTTTTGTATCCCCAAGTCTGTTTAGATTTGTAGATTTTTTTCTTTGCTTAGATTACTTCAACTTCCGTTAACTCTGTTCATAGTGCAGAGTTGACCTGTTATTCTGATTCCACTGCATTCCGTTTATTTAATATAAAGAATTTGAGGCTTTGTCGATAGTATATTCTAATAAAACAGATTAGCGCTCGTGATTCTCACATACGTTTTCAAGTTGTTTAAGTATGAAGCTACTACATGGATTCTAGCTGTTGAAAGTTGTATTAAATGTCATACTTCATTGCTGTTCCGGGAACATACAATTTTAATTACAATGTAACTGTGGTTTAAAATTGGTTTTTGAATTGCACGTTATTGCTTTAGGGGAGTACAGTATTGGCAACCCTGCGAACATTATAAAAACGAAATTAAACTCTTCGTCAAATAATATGGAACCACACATAAAATATACATTTAAATTACATTATAGATATAATTTTGGCATCTCAGCTTGTTGTTTCAAATTTGCTGTCATTGAATTGTTTTAGATCATATTAAATGTTTATGTACTTCCTTCTTAGATTTGAAATATTATTTTATGTAATCAGGAGTCATGTAGTAGTTTTATTTTCAGTTTAGCTGATTTATTTTGTTAATTTTTTGTGGTTTCTATTATTAAGATTGCTGATAATATTAAACCTATACAGAAGTCACGGAATAATAAATTTGCGTGAACAGCGTATGAACGGTGATATAGGCCTACTTTGCCCGGTTCATTTGCGCCCACCGCCATTTATGACTCATTTGCGCCCCAGAAAAATATAAACAGTAATTACGGTCTTATTTGCGCCCATACTTGTAACTCATTAGTCAACCGAAGTTGGCCTACTAGTGTGGCGGTCTCCTACAGGCAAAATAATTATTGCAAAAACACTAAATTTCACATTTTTTTCGCTTAGCTGCCCTAACTTCTATGCTTTTTTGTTGGTACTTCAAATTTTGCGCTAATTTGGGATCTAGTATTTTAAAACTTTAAGAATTGTTATACTGGTGTCAAATTTATTGATTAACAATTCATATTATTGTATAGATTAGCGCATTTTATCAGCATGTCAGTTACACGTAATTTTTAAACATAATGGTATCGGAATTAAACAATATACTAACTAAACTAACGTTTTTTATTCTATATAGTTCTTCAACTACTTTAAAAAAGAGAGTTATTTAGTAGAGGACAGCGTGGATAAGTTGCAATCCTAGCAAAATACAAAAGTTGTACCATTTGTAACTTTTTTTTATAGTTATTGCCAACTAACGTCTTTCTGTTTTATTCAGGCAGACACGAGTGTATTTCATTTACCTTCAATATCTTTTATATTAACAAAATTATTTGAGGGTAAAGTGCTAGATCAGCTGATAATTTTATTATCAAGCTGAACTTTGCCTGTGTTTCATTTAGTATAAAAATAATGTATTGTTTATTTCGTAGAATAAAGACATTATTATTATTATTATTATTATTAAATACTCGATAATTTTTATTGGATCTGGCAAAAATTACCAAAATATTTAAAACCGCTATTAATGGTAAGAGACAATGTGTGGTTCACTTTTTTGAATAATTAATCAATAGATTATGCACCAGTATAAAAATTCCTAAAGTTTTAAAATAAATTCCAAATAAACAAAAAAAATTAAGCTACAAACAGCAAGGCATAGAATTTGGGGCTGTAAGCGAAAAAATGTCAAACTTAGTGTTTTTGTAATAACTATTTTGCATGTAGGAGACCGCTCCACTTGTCAGGCCACTTCGGATGTCGTAATGA
>CALNHX010012507.1:0-24615 GCA_940337035.1 Agriotes lineatus
ATGTAAACAAAGGCTTAATATCCTGAAACCGGTAAAAGTGTATAACTTTATTATGCAAAATATTTTCGCAAACCTTGTAAGAATAACGATATTTGCTGTAACTGATAAAAATCAAATATAATGTTTATAACACTTAAATGTGGTATACAATGTATCCAGAACGTCGCGGTTAATATGGGGATCTCTTCAGAAATAGAGATTTGGTTGAAGTAGACAAAATGTTCGATAATCCACATACTGCTATCACCCATACCTTGGAAATCCTAGAATTGTTCTTTTATTTTCACATCCAAGTAAAAAACTTATCATTGCAATTCTCGTTCTCTGGTTAAACATTTTCTTCTCTTAATAATAGTGCAAAGCTGACTTGACGTTATTCACATAATTTTTTTAGAAAAATTCAAATCCGAACTTAAATTTTCAGATTCTTAAAGTTCCACGAAAGTCGAAGCTGTTCGTACTAGATGCTATGTTAATACAACTCCAGGAATTATTTGTTAGGGAGTGTGGAAATGTGTTCCTATTAACTTACTGTAACTCGGAAACCTTTAATAGATATATTTAAAAAATGCAAATTTATAAGAGAAACTCACCATAAAGGCAGGCCTGAAGACAGCACAAAACCAGTAGTTTTTATTGGGCAATAAATAGGCAGTTGCTTTAAAGTAATTCATTTAACAATTTTGATTAACAGCTAATATTTATGTTGAATAAACAATACGCCTTTTTCTCTGATTCAAATTAACCTACCAGTGTGTGTGAGCATACATTTTAAAGTAATATTGACTCCCTTTAAAATTACCTTTAATTTTTTTTATGACCAGTGTTGTATTTGTCGACCATTTCTCCACCGCTATTTTATTGCTTCCAGTTTTTTTTTGTTAAATATTTTTCATAACACCTACATGTTACTGTACTTTCAATGTACTGTTTGCTTGATGGATCTATAAAAGCCAAGGCCTTTAAAATTGTCCTTAATACGTGCAATTGTCAAGTATCCATGTTCAAAAAAATAATGAGTAGTGATTCTGATATGGTAAACAACAACGATATATCAATTAATGACGTTGGTAACAAAAAAAATATTTTATATTTACGAGCATGTTAGCTTTAGAGAATTCCTTTTGTCGCCATATTTTTGTAAACATAAAAGACAAATTTCTATGTTACCTACGTTATCAATTGTTTTTTATCAGATCACAATCACTACCCATTGATTTTGTGATTGTGGCTACCTGTTAATGGTACGTCTTAATGAAAACCTAAGACTTCTATAGGGATTTTAAGGTAAACGGTTGCTGTTACGCTTATGAAGTAAGAGCACCTTATTTCTACGCTTTTTAATTTCGTTTCAGATAACCTAGAATTTTAAATTTCTTTAAAAAAGGTAACAAAGCTAGAGCTACAAAAGTTTTAAATTTGGATAGAGTGTCTCTTATAGTCAAGTCTAATTTACGAAAAAAACATTCTGTTACTGCAGTATATAACAGTAAGTACGTATACCAAAGTTGAAATGGATTTCTTTATACTTGCGAAAATTAACAAAAAATAAGGAATTGAACTTCACGGCCCTCTAACTTCTTACTGGAGATATTTACTGAAATATTTACATTTTCATTTTATATTTTGTTTCTTAGATGTAACAATAACTTGATTTTTTCTTCATACTAATATAGGAGTTGATTCAGCTACATCCAAATTTAACAAGAATATTGAGAAAAAAATGAAAATAATTAGAAAGATCCTAGAGTGCCATGAGAACAAAATCGTTAGTATAAACCATATACATTTTATTTTAGCAAATATCCTAAGTGTGTGTTACTGTTTTAAACTTAATTTATTTATTTATTTGAAAAGTTAGAAACTAGGCAGGACACATCATCTTTCAACAACAGTTCCACAAAGTGACAAAATGTGAGAAAAATTACAAAAAATAGCATAGCTGCATTTCAGTTAAGACATTAAATAGAATGTTAAAGTATTATACTATACTAAACTAAGCTAAGAGTAGTATAACATTATAAAGTTACAGTGTGACACACTTAAGATGAAAACACCTATGCATTTAATTTATTTTTACTTCCCTCGTCTGAAAGACAAAGGAAGTCTTGTAATCACAAAAAATAACCTTCCGAGGTGTCTTCAGATCTTCACTTTCAGGGTCCCTAGATGACGAAAAACGATATTTTGCATACCCATTATATATATATATATATATACCTGGAATGAAACCGGTAATGTTCAGACAAATATATACGGGGTGAGCACCTTAAAAAATAACATTTTGTTTATTTTTGCGTAAATTTTGAAATAGAAGAAAGTAATAATTTTCACATAGGTCAGGCTTTAAACTTGCCGAAAATAGGACTCAACAGATACAGGATAATGTCACAAAAGAGTCGAAACGTTTCACCAATAAGACCGTTTACTTAAATAGAGGCGCGCGCCGCGCTCATTTCAAATAGCCTCGATGGCGCAGTTCGACTTGTGGATGCAGTTATGATTTCTACGCAGATAAGGCGGGTTCAAACCCTAGCGGGATACATTTTTTTTATTTGAAAATTTGTTTAATGTATTAGAAACGTGAAGATATTGTTATTCCTAACTTAATTTGATTTTTAAAATTATTTAATGTCACAATGTCGATGCGGGAAGTTCTGGGTAAAGCCTTTCACAGATTATTTAAAATAGATATTTGAATTTTGGTACAGCGGTAGATCTTCATTGGCCGCATTTCTAAGGACACTCAATTCAACTGTTCGGTATAAGCCAAACTTACTGTCATATCGCGAAAACGGAAAATCTCGATATTTTGCGATGGGTTAGATATTTCGAAAAAGTTACTAGAACAAGTTGTTTCGAATCTAATTTTAGCATCGGACAAGAAGTTTCAATGCAAAATTTGCAATTTTGACTCTTTTTGCCATTTTGGGCTGGAGAGATTTTTTGATCCGTTTTGAATGAACAGCCAATGAAAAAATTGCAATTTGTGCGAAACGTCAGTTTAAAGCCAACTGCGTTAGCATGACAACAACGTGCCACTTGAACCACACAGTTTAAAATAAAAAATGAAATAATTAGAATATTTAGTGATGAGGCTGGAGGTAGCAGAGAAGTCTCTTAAACTGAGAGGTTTAAGTGGTATTTTGTTTTCGTGCTAACGCAGTTGACTTTAAACTGACGTTTCGTACAAATTGCTAATTTGTTTTCATGGCTGTGTAGTGTGTATTCTAAACTGATAAAACATTCGTACTTCGCCCAAAATGACAAAAAATCAAAATGCGAATTTTCCATTAAAACTCTTTATACGGGGTTAAAATTAGATTTTGAACAACCTCTTCTAGTAACTTTTTTTGAGATCTCTAACGCATCGCAAGATATCGAGAATTGGCATCTTCGCAAAATTGCAGTAGGCTGGGTTTAGACCTGACAGTTGAATTCAATGCCCTAAGAAATGCTGCCGATGAAGTTCTGCTTCTGTACCAAAATTCAAAGATTTACTTTAAAAAATAAGTTAAATACAGGAGCGTCTTCATCTTAAGTGTGCTACACTATACAAGGTGCTTTAAAAGGTGTGGACATAACTTTAGGGTTCGGTTAATCATGCAATTTTGAGTAAAAATTAATAATATTGTTAACGTAATAAAAACAACTTACAATTACAATAACTGTTCAAAAGCTATGTAGACTTCACATGGTTTTGACTTCGGGTTAGTTTACTTATGATCAGTGTTTATACGTGAGCATACAGCAATAGATATTATTTCTTAAACAATTGCCTGCGTTACTTCTAATTAATATTGATTTGTTATCTGTCTTGTTTCTGCTGATATTTTTTACTTGTTGTTTATTACTTTATTGCGTATTATTCCAAACTAAGCAAAAACAAAATCTGAGACACTTGCCAATTGTAAAAATAAACCCATCAAAGCTGATATTATAAAAAAAGAAGTTCCTTTTAATGGCTACATAGCTGCTTTTGATTTTCATAGTACATTTGAGTTTAGATTCCGAATCTGCTTAGTAAGTGCTTTAATACAGTAAAAATCATTTGCACTAACATTGCTAATAACGAAATTATAAACAAAAAGCTGTAACTCTTACCACTACGAGAACCCTGTGTTGAATGCGATCTCCTGGACACACGGTATACATCATTGCATTATCTTCCGCAATGTTGCTGTTTCATCATCTAATTTTCCGAAACCGCTATATCGATGCCCTTTATGCAAATGTGTAGGTCCACTCGGCAAACCTCATATTGCCAGTGTTGCGATTTCTAAATCCCCCAACTAGCAAACTTAACTAAGTGTGTATACTAACCAGACCATAACATGTGGACAGGGCTGCTCGAGAGTCCTCTTGGCCCCTAACAGAGCCAGTGTAGTGGCACTGGCTATTCCCCAGCTTGCGCATTTCTCTCGCAGATATTCCTTTATTGTCGTGAATCTCAACTACCATTCCAGGACTTACAATCTTATTGCTGGGGAGCAGTTCTAAGTGATGTCTTTCGCCGGCTATCGGAACGACGTAGTGCACCTTGTCGTCGGACCCCATGTCGTCTTTACTCCTCTCTCCGTAATAGGAACGCTGGTAGTGATGCGGAATCATATGCGATAAAAAATCGCCATTTTCCGTTACTCTGAGGGGAACTACGACTTCGTATTGAGCCGGCTTGCGACCATACCTTCCTGCGGTCCCACGATCATTAGAAATGAGGAAGAAGGAATTAGTGCAGGGATTTGGGAAAAGTTTTGAAGTTCCGGTTCAGCTTTGTGGGGCGTTGGTCGAGGTAATACCACGTTTCTAGCAGAGGGTTGCGTTTGCAAGGATTATACGGTGTTAGTAATGAGCTTTTAATATGTTTTATGTAAAAATTGCGCGTTAATTTACTGTGTAGATGTGCATTTAAATAATGGAGCCAGACAGCGCTAGCTCATCCGTCATCATTGTGAACGCTGAACGGGATGAATGGAATTCAAAACACGTCGTGTGCGGTATTGTCTGCATATCGCGTTAGTCGGCATTTTATAATTTACCTTTGTATCCGTTCCTGGCGTCGTTACCGTCGCTTGCGACGGCCATCCAACAAATAAAGTATGGGCACAAACAAATCAAAATTCCGACAGAATAATAGGCCATTAGCTGACGACCCGGTTGTTCAACATTTGGCAGCAACTCGGCACTATTGTTGCAACTCCCTTCTCAAATACACTGACAGCGTGACATATGACATCTCGCGAACAGTCAAATCAGTTAAATGTATGTAGAACGTCGATTGTCCTTTTGTTTCGTATACTTTTTTTGAACGATGGCTACTAACTGCAATGCACGCATAAATACATTTTCTGTAGACGGAAATAAATATTTCTCACAATATTTATTTTCTCCACTCCAGCTATTATGTTTAACCAATTTTTCTTATTTTCTAATTATACTTATATAAAAGTCGCATTTAATTGACGCTAAAATTACTTCATGACGTTTAACAGTAGATATCATTTCAGATGTTAAGAATGTAAATATGAGTATCCATATGACTTAAATATATATGGGATGTAACAGATGTGCCTGACATAAATGGTACGAAAAGATGATTAAGCCGCAGCCCTCTGACACTTGTTTTGTTTATTATGGACAAGGTCTAGGGATGCGGAGTACCAGGTACCTGAGACACCGACTGTTGTAGTCATATGATCAAAGTCCTACTAGAATTTTGCAGAGACTAAGAAATTCCAACTCTAGCAATGGGTATTTTACATACTACACATCGTAGTAACATGGAACCCTCAGATTTAGATCATTTCCTAATGATGGCATTAGATAGAGCTACTCATTCGCATTTTTAAAATTTTTAAAACTTGACCGGGACCAGGAACCGAACTCGGGACCCTAAGATCAGTAGTTAGAACACTTAACCACTGAGCTACCGAGCCCGGCCTTCTGACGCTTAAACGCAATTTTGTTTATTTGTGTTGTGTTATTGTTCGTTACCAAGGACCAACTTTCGGGGAGGGGAAAAATTCTCAATTTGCAACTCACACCATCTTGCATATATCTATAGATATACAGACTGACAATGTCAATATATCGATATTTTTTTAAACTAAGTATTAGGTTACCCGCTAGCGTTTAATTGTTTTAAGTTGCTTAAGGTAAAACACATTTTTTGTTTATTAAAAGGTGTTGCATCTGTCAAGTTTTACCAAGTTAAAAGTTGCTTAAAAATCATAGAAAAAAAACGGAAGTTAATTGTACAGGATGGCCAATTAAGAAGGGCACTCGGCCCTATCTCGAAAAGTAATTGTCGTAAAGACTTGGGGTAAATAACTTTATGACTAAAGCGGCCAAGAGAAAATGCTGGAAATTATTTTTAAGTTTCTAGAATGGCCGCCAGGGGGAGTAATCGCATTCTTCAATTTTAAATCTAATTTTATAGAAATATTCTTATATTACAGATAGCTAAGATAAACACCGTTATAAAGCTGAGATAAATTCGATTCTTATTCGTTAAATGCTTTTTGCTCTATATCTTAAGAGAAAGTGGTGGGGGGTGTCCGAACATTTTCGGAAATAAATGTCAACTTCAAAATGGCTGAACGGATTTTGTCAGACTTGGAGTCGTTGAAAAGGGATATTTCTCAAAAAACGAGATTTAAGATTCAAGAATGCGATTACGCCCCCTGGCGGCCATTCTAGAAACTTAAAAATAATTTCCAGCATTTTCTCTTGGCCGCTTTAGTCATAATTTTTTTTACCCCAAGTCTTTACAACAATTACTTTTCGAGATCGGGCCGAGTGCCCTTCTTAATTGCCACCCGGTACATGCACATTTGAAAGTTCTGAAAATATACGAATCTTCATATGAACCAAAGATTTATTGAAACTATAACTGACCTATTTGGGCCACCTTAGTGTTTTAATAACTCTGTTATTTAACTTTACTCTTCGAGTAATTATACTAGACCGTATCTCCATATTGTAGTAATTAGATGATAGCGCATTGTAGGTACAGTTAAAACATACGAATTTCGCAAGTGCAATTGTGCCTGACAGCCCAGCTGATTGCAGGCGTTGCAGTTACAACAAAGCCACTGGTGCGCGAAGGACAGCGAAGCGGGGGGCAGTCGTGTTCGATCAGGCAAAATAAATAATAGCAGTGCTCGAACTAACAAAATAGTAGTGCTCGGACTAACAATAATAAATCTAAACACAGCTCGATTTAAAAATACGGTCATTATCGTGGCGTCAATCAATTTTAAAACGCGAATAAAATATGAGGTTAAACTAATTCGACAATACGAAAATGATATTAAAGAGAAAGTTGAGAAACATTATTTGTTCAACGATGGCTTGTTCGCTGGCTTTCCGGGAAGCAGAGGAAGAAGAAGAAGAATACTAATTAAAGAAAGAGTTGAAGGGTTAGGATTGACGGCTTGTAGTAAGACTCAGCTCAACCATACAAGTCTTAGTTTATTATTTGCTTTTGAATAACACCATGTTGTAAGTTGTATATTATGGGAATTGCCTTAGGCCACAGCTAGTTCACTCAGATTACACGAATCCAGAATTAGTAACGACGGTTTTCTCAGCTGTGACCAGTTTAGAATAAAATCAAGGGGAATATTGTAACTGCCCAATTAGTGTCACCTTAGTGTTTTAATAACTCTAGTATTTAACCTTTACTCTGCCAGTAATAATACTAGACCGTGTTTCTATATTGTAATTAGATGATAACGCATTGCACAGTTAAAAAACATACGAATTTCGCGAATGCAATTGTGCGCGACAGCGCAGCTGATTGCAGGCGTTGCAGTTATGAATAAAAAAGCCACTGGTGCGCGAAGCACAGCGACGCGGGGGGCAGTCGTGCTCGGTCAGGCAAGCGGCTGTTTACGTCCAAATACGAAGGACGTCACGAAAACCCATTAAATGCATTAAAAAGTGCCTGTGTCGGCCTGCTTAACAGTCTACACCTAGTGAATCTCGAGCTGAAATACAGTTTTGGAGAGTAAGTAATCACCTTGGAAGAAACACCAGACGATCTTGTTAACGTGCGAAACATTTTGGTAGCGTCTGCTAGCAGTATTCGGAGCTGATTCCTGGCCCAGTTGCAGACATACAAAGGCCAGGTTTGTTTCTGTAATTAATCACTTCAAGCTACTGTACGAGCCAGTGAAATTGAGGAAACCAGAAGCTTCATAGCGAATGACGAAATCTCACGCAACCAGTGAAAGCGCGAATTTCTGCCACAGTCCATGCTGAGTCAAGCATTCTTAAGGAACTTAGAACCGCATGACTCAGCAAGTAATTAAACGCGGGACCCGAAAATCCCCAGTACTGGCTCCAAGGATTTGTGGGATGAAACTTAAAACATTTTTGCACGGTTTGTGTTGGGACTGGGCGGCACCCATTTAAATATAAGTTTCCCTGCCATGTTATAAGGTTATAAACGCAAGTAGAAACAGCCTTTAACCCGTAGATATTTACAATAATAGTATTTCATTGTTGACAGTGTATCCTATATGTATCGCCACGGTTTATTCTTATTATCTTTTTAAGTGACTGTACTTCCCTGCATATGTGTTTTTTAGAGGTTATATATATTTTTATGTAGACTGTTTGGTTTTCATTGCGGGCAGTGTTTGCATGCATAATTACAGTATTCTAGGTGACAACGAACTTGAACAATATTGACTCACCCGTAGCTAGATTGAGGTAAGAGCTGGTTTCGTGCTTCTACGATTGATTAAACTAGCAAACCAAGGGCAATACAAATTCAGGGTACAGTAGAGTATAGGCACGGGAGAAAGGAACCATTACCAGACGACATTAAAAGCTTGTAGTAAATCGGGAACTGCTAAAAATACAAGAACTGTACACACCAGAAATCTTCAGTATGCGAAATGGCGAAATAATTGAAAATCAGCAGAGAAACCATGGGGCAAATTATTAAAAACAATTTAGATCTCAAGCCTTATACGAATCAAACAGAAAGCTCATAACATTTTCAGAATAAGCAAAGGAAGAAAGAGGCGAGAGATATCAAAAGCTTTTATCATGGCATGCTAATTCTGACATAACCTTCTCAGATGAAAAGCAAGACCCTTCTAATAGACAAAAAGATCGTTGTTGGTCAACCTCTACAAGTAGAATCACAACAACGGACATGATTGTTGAACATCAAAATTCATTTTCTGTTACGGCTTTTGCTGCCATAATAAATCGAGGCAGATTATCGTTTATTTTCATAGAAGACGAGGTATAGATAAATATGGAATATTATTTGAAAAACATGTTGTCCGAAGCTAACCAAATGTATGTAAGTGATTAATTTTGTTTTCAGCAAGGTTCTGTTCCAGCACACAAAGCAAACTTGGTACAAAAGTAGTGTAAGAATAATTTTCTAATTTTATTTTATAAGATGTCACTAGTACCTTTACCTGACCTGAACCCGTTGGATTTTTTGTATGGGGTCATATGCGTGGCAATCTAAAAAGTACGAAACATGAATTTGGACAATTTGCAAATATTTTATTTAAAATTTGGAACGAAGTATTTATAGCGATTGTAATAGCTTTTCAAAAAAGTGAAGCTGGTGGTTAAAGCAAAAGGAGAATAAATTAAAATCTGGTTTATAAAACAGCAATAATAATATGTTTCTGATAAACATTTTAGACTAGATAATTTTGCCTTAATTACATTGCTCAGTTATTTGCTTTAAGGGTAGTTCAGAAAGCCAGGGTTCATTTCATACTCAAGTATATAGACTAAGAACTCATTGTGTGTCTCTAAAATTACTTGTATAATGTATATAGGATGTTAAACAAAAACATAAAATGTATTCGAGTGGATGCTGCAGACTTCGACCCGAACAGCACTACAACCCACGATACTTGGAATATTCTTGGTACCCGTTTGTACAGCTGCCGCATAATATTTACCTGACGCTTCAGGCTGCATTTTGTCGGAACGGGAGTTCTGGAAATAAACAGTAAAGTTTGACAGCTTCAATTTACGTTCGATAACGAACTGATATTGCAAAATTTCGACCGGTTTGGGTTTTTCTTACGTAAAAATTGTGTCGTGAAAGGGCTACCCTTACTCTAAACGCACTTGAGTGGTCCCTGAGTGCTGGTAATGTAAGCGAATTTTTATTGAGGAAGCTCGGAAGGCCTCGGATTACTTACTGCAAGCCGCTTGCAATGGGCTTGCAATAGACTAGATTGGGGCTATCTCGAAGGTTCGATCGAAGGTTGTGACTTCGCCTGAAAATTTTGCAAAGCGGCGTTAATGGTTGGGGTAATGGCCTTGTAACTGGTAAGTTAATTAATTCTGGTGGTAAATTTGGCCTGTTGGACTCCTCGTTCGCCCCTCACATGCGAATTGTGTTGTTGACGCCTCGGGAGTGCAATCTTGTAGTTTGAGTGGTTTACTTTTGGAGACCTGACCCACAGAGAAGCAGAAAACAGTAATTGCAGCTTAGGTGCTGGTTCCAACAAGCCACAAGTTTCAGTTTGAAGGCAGTTTTGGGGATCATATTCCGGTACTAGTCCTAACACGCCACGAATACGATGTGTTTCTGGTGCTCTTGAAAGGTTTATTTGCTAAGTGGCGTTAGAGACTCAAGTGTCTTACTGTTCTGGACAGATTCTTCGTGCAAGCGAAACAAGCGGCACGTGTATGCTGTATTGCCATAATCCATAAATTGATGTGTTTGGTGTTTACGAATATGCTAACATGATTACTTTTTGGCACGTATTTTTAACGTTATAACGACGTTAATTGTTTTCTATTTTTGTTATGTAAGGTACACCGTAGAGCACCTCATACTATCCGCGCTATTAGACGTAGTCCTATGTCAAAATAACAAGCATTTATATTTTTATTATGACATTCTAAAGAATATAGATTGCCGTTAGTAAATATGTATCACAGTTCTCAGATGATGTGATGACGGTTGTTTCAGCATTTTGTAATATTTGCCAACTTCTTCAGATTTTGACAACTGCTCTTTGATATATTTTGAGAGGGAGGTTGGTACTTTTTTAGCTCACCTAATTGTGAGAAATGGAAATACCTAAGCTTTGTTAGAGAAAATGTTATACTCGTATCCAGAACCTTGTTGTTACTTTTTAAGACCTAATACTGCTTTTTAAACCGTAAGTTAACTTTGAAGCTATTAGTTTCGGAAGTAGCAGAGAAATGTGAGGCAAAAGGATATGAGATAGCCATCTCAAATTGCGAATGCTGACAATTTTGATTGTAGGCAATACAAATAACACTAATTATTTCGAATACTTTTCTGTCAATATATACATAGCCGAAAATAAAAATAAATATTATTCAATTCGGTAAATTCCCCAAGAGTTCACTCTAATTCCTCGGCCATCGATTGTGCCTACTTCATAAATTATCTATTAAAGTCAAGTAGCGATTTAGACGGTACATCAATGTTAATGTACTTATATATTTATACAAATAGCTCCAAAACATGTTCACATTCATGTAAATACCAAAATAATGGTCGGTAGTGTAAACGATAATGGTATATATTTTAATGTATTCGTAGTGTTGTCATTTTATTTTAATGTTTTATTGAGTTGTATATATAGTATTTGTAAATGTCCAATTTGTTTATGTATGCACACAGTTTTCTTGTCAAAATGAAATGCAAATAAACTGACTATAGAGTAAACTGGTGTACGCTTTTTAACCCAATTGTTTACACTAGTACACGTATCCCAACCATACATGCAAGCCGTGCGAAAGCAGAGTGCGGATGCTGGCATTCGCATGTGAAGTTAACTTACTTTAGGAACCGAGTTTTATGCGTATAAGACCCTTTGCGTCAGCCTATTTTTTACTACACCTCAAATTCTGTATTAGCTGTCCACGATTAAGAAGACAAAAATTCAGTACAATATTATAATCGCGTACAAGAGTAGTCGTTAAACTTGTCCTACGTTAAATTATTGAGCTCGACCAAAATCGTCGACCCAACAACCACTACAGCAAAACTAGGATGTGCCAACTAATGCGCCGTACACAAGGCAATACAACAATCAAAGTTGTAGCCGGTTTTACCTGCAACGATCTGTCCAGAATTACACTGCAGTCGGTGAGTAACACGCTATGATAAGAGTTCGCCAAGCATGCGAAATAGTTATTTTCATTACAAGCGTCGAAAGTAGCAAATATCGTGCGAGTGTTGATTAGACAAACGAGGACGTAGCGAAGCGAAGCCCGAGTGGATCTAAAACACGAGCTACTTTTGCGTTCGAGAATGGAAGTTATTTTGCCGAGCTTTAGCGAGGCAAAATACCCATTCGAGAACGCAAAAGCATTTCGCATTCGAGATGCAAACAATGATTTTTCGAAAACTGCAATAAAACTAAGTAGTATGAGAATAAAAAAATTAAATAAGGTAACTGTCAACGTTAATTGACAATTTTATATTTCATAAACAATTAATTTTTGAACCACGGCCTGCTGCATTGTTTAACAAACGTCAAAGTGACGTATAAATTTAACTCACTGCAATATCAGCACCTTCAATTTACATGTAGTACAACATAAATTAGTCATGTTTATAATAGCTTATAATAGTTATTAGTATCTATTGAAATTTTAAATTACTCAATATAAAACTAATGTGGGTTACTTAATTAATAAAATCACAAATAAGTTCCTAAAAAATTACAAATTTTTTGACATTTCTTTTATGTTCTAGAACGCAAAAGAGATTTGCGTTCTAGAACATAAAAGTATTTCGCTGTTAAGTGACAAAAAAGAATCACTTTGCTTACTGAGAATTTAACGAAAATGTCAACATTTGATGACAGTTTTCGAAAATAGTAGTTTATGTAACTATCCTCAAGCAAGGTTTTAGGGGACGAGTCGTAATGTTTCCGGACGAGGCGGAGCGAAGCGCAGCCGAGTCCGTAATATGAAGATGAGTCCTCTCAAGCCATTTGAGGACGTGTTGCATACAACGTTTTTTTGTATTAGCTCTCCAAACATTATAATATGAAGTTTCAATTACCATTAACGCGGCATTATATTAGG
This sequence comes from Agriotes lineatus, assembly GCA_940337035.1. Taxonomy (NCBI): domain Eukaryota; kingdom Metazoa; phylum Arthropoda; class Insecta; order Coleoptera; family Elateridae; genus Agriotes; species Agriotes lineatus. Next base: position 13,069 of record CALNHX010012507.1, read on the forward strand.
AGGCCGTGCGAAAATGTATTTTTCGCTCCCCAAACTGGTTACTTTGGAAACTGTCTAGGATCCTCAAAATGGCCATTTAGAGGCCTTGTACTTAAAGTCGTCATGGCAACTAATGTCTGAGTCCGCTAAAATGTTGCCATGACGACTTTAAGTACAAGGCCTCTAAATGGCCATTTTGAGGATCCTAGACAGTTTCCAAAGTAACCAGTTTGGGAAGCGAATAAAAAAAAAGTATTTTTAGACGACCACGTATGAAAGTAACATTATCGCGACAGCAGCCTACTACAGAAAGTTGACGATTTCATACACTAGCATGATATTATATCGTGCTAGTCATATCGTAACGGCACAAAGTTATTCAAATCACGGCCTGCTTAATTGTGTGACAAACGTCACTTTGACGTTTGTCACACATTAGAGCAGACAGTGATTCAAATAATCCAGACGCTTTTGCTTTATTCGTTGCTCTGCTTCCAACAAGCTCTAATTTTTTATAATTGTACCAATAATAATATAACGATCAATTACGTAAAAGCAGCTTGTGCCAAGGTTGCTTCGTTTGAAGCCAAATTAGAAAAAGTAAATCGTATACTGGATAGTATGTAACAGTATATATTGTTTGTGTAAGGGTCCTGATATGGAACGTCTATGATTGCTGTATTTATCACTTTGCAGTACTGAATTGGGCTCCGACTAATGCTGTACGCCACAAGCTGAAAGAAGTTTCATTCGTAAGTTATTTGTCCTATTATAATCCATAATGTGTGTTACAATTTATAAATTCTAGCAGGAAACCGAAGAAGCAATGGATTCGGGAGTATGTTGTGAACCGAGTAACACACGTTTCTGCAGTGCTCTGTATATTCCTTTTTTAAAATGTCGATGAAAACTAGAGCAGCTGCTTCTGTTAGTGATTGTAGTGTAGACGCTACCAAAATCGCAAAGCAGGTTGTTGCACTTCTATTGCAATCCAATGACTTTAAAGTTGTCGTGAATAAAGTAATTTCCGACACGTTGCACGACTTAAAGGCAAGACGTAAAAGCAGCTTGTGCCAAGGTTGCTTCGTTTGAAGCCAAATTAGAAAAAGTAAATCGTATACTGGATAGTATGTAACAGTATATATTGTTTGTGTAAGGGTCCTGATATGAAATGTCTATGATTGCTGTATTTATCACTTTGCAGTACTGAATTGGGCTCCGACTAATGCTGTACGCCACAAGCTGAAAGGAGTTTCATTCGTAAGTTATTTGTCCTATTATGATCCATAATGTGTGTTACAATTTATAAATTCTAGCAGGAAACCGAAGAAGCAATGGATTCGGGAGTATGTTGTGAACCGAGTAACACACGTTTCTGCAGTGCTCTGTATATTCCTTTTTTAAAATGTCGATGAAAACTATAGCAGCTGCTTCTGTTAGTGATTGTAGTGTAGACGCTACCAAAATTGCAAAGCAAGTTGTTGCACTTCTATTGCAATCCAATGACTTTAAAGTTGTCGTGAATAAAGTAATTTCCGACACGTTGCACGACTTAAAGGCAAGACGTAAAAGCAGCTTGTGCCAAGGTTGCTTCGTTTGAAGCCAAATTAGAAAAAGTAAATCGTATACTGGATAGTATGTAACAGTATATATTGTTTGTGTAAGGGTCCTGATATGAAATGTCTATGATTGCTGTATTTATCACTTTGCAGTACTGAATTGGGCTCCGACTAATGCTGTACGCCACAAGCTGAAAGGAGTTTCATTCGTAAGTTATTTGTCCTATTATGATCCATAATGTGTGTTACAATTTATAAATTCTAGCAGGAAACCGAAGAAGCAATGGATTCGGGAGTATGTTGTGAACCGAGTAACACACGTTTCTGCAGTGCTCTGTATATTCCTTTTTTAAAATGTCGATGAAAACTATAGCAGCTGCTTCTGTTAGTGATTGTAGTGTAGACGCTACCAAAATTGCAAAGCAAGTTGTTGCACTTCTATTGCAATCCAATGACTTTAAAGTTGTCGTGAATAAAGTAATTTCCGACACGTTGCACGACTTAAAGGCAAGACGTAAAAGCAGCTTGTGCCAAGGTTGCTTCGTTTGAAGCCAAATTAGAAAAAGTAAATCGTATACTGGATAGTATGTAACAGTATATATTGTTTGTGTAAGGGTCCTGATATGAAATGTCTATGATTGCTGTATTTATCACTTTGCAGTACTGAATTGGGCTCCGACTAATGCTGTACGCCACAAGCTGAAAGGAGTTTCATTCGTAAGTTATTTGTCCTATTATAATCCATAATGTGTGTTACAATTTATAAATTGTAGCAGGAAACCGAAGAAGCAATGGATTCGGGAGTATGTTGTGAACCGAGTAACACACGTTTCTGCAGTGCTCTGTATATTCCTTTTTTAAAATGTCGATGAAAACTAGAGCAGCTGCTTCTGTTAGTGATTGTAGTGTAGACGCTACCAAAATTGCAAAGCAAGTTGTTGCACTTCTATTGCAATCCAATGACTTTAAAGTTGTCGTGAATAAAGTAATTTCCGACACGTTGCACGACTTAAAGGCAAGACGTAAAAGCAGCTTGTGCCAAGGTTGCTTCGTTTGAAGCCAAATTAGAAAAAGTAAATCGTATACTGGATAGTATGTAACAGTATATATTGTTTGTGTAAGGGTCCTGATATGAAATGTCTATGATTGCTGTATTTATCACTTTGCAGTACTGAATTGGGCTCCGACTAATGCTGTACGCCACAAGCTGAAAGGAGTTTCATTCGTAAGTTATTTGTCCTATTATGATCCATAATGTGTGTTACAATTTATAAATTCTAGCAGGAAACCGAAGAAGCAATGGATTCGGGAGTATGTTGTGAACCGAGTAACACACGTTTCTGCAGTGCTCTGTATATTCCTTTTTTAAAATGTCGATGAAAACTAGAGCAGCTGCTTCTGTTAGTGATTGTAGTGTAGACGCTACCAAAATGGCAAAGCAAGTTGTTGCACTTCTATTGCAATCCAATGACTTTAAAGTTGTCGTGAATAAAGTAATTTCCGACACGTTGCACGACTTAAAGGCAAGACGTAAAAGCAGCTTGTGCCAAGGTTGCTTCGTTTGAAGCCAAATTAGAAAAAGTAAATCGTATACTGGATAGTATGTAACAGTATATATTGTTTGTGTAAGGGTCCTGATATGAAATGTCTATGATTGCTGTATTTATCACTTTGCAGTACTGAATTGGGCTCCGACTAATGCTGTACGCCACAAGCTGAAAGGAGTTTCATTCGTAAGTTATTTGTCCTATTATGATCCATAATGTGTGTTACAATTTATAAATTCTAGCAGGAAACCGAAGAAGCAATGGATTCGGGAGTATGTTGTGAACCGAGTAACACACGTTTCTGCAGTGCTCTGTATATTCCTTTTTTAAAATGTCGATGAAAACTAGAGCAGCTGCTTCTGTTAGTGATTGTAGTGTAGACGCTACCAAAATCGCAAAGCAGGTTGTTGCACTTCTATTGCAATCCAATGACTTTAAAGTTGTCGTGAATAAAGTAATTTCCGACACGTTGCACGACTTAAAGGCAAGACGTAAAAGCAGCTTGTGCCAAGGTTGCTTCGTTTGAAGCCAAATTAGAAAAAGTAAATCGTATACTGGATAGTATGTAACAGTATATATTGTTTGTGTAAGGGTCCTGATATGGAACGTCTATGATTGCTGTATTTATCACTTTGCAGTACTGAATTGGGCTCCGACTAATGCTGTACGCCACAAGCTGAAAGGAGTTTTTTATTCGTAAGTTATTTGTCCTACTATAATCCATAATGTGTGTTACAATTTATAAATTCTAGCAGGAAACCGAAGAAGCAATGGATTCGGGAGTATGTTGTGAACCGAGTAACACACGTTTCTGCAGTGCTCTGTATATTCCTTTTTTAAAATGTCGATGAAAACTAGAGCAGCTGCTTCTGTTAGTGATTGTAGTGTAGACGCTACCAAAATCGCAAAGCAGGTTGTTGCACTTCTATTGCAATCCAATGACTTTAAAGTTGTCGTGAATAAAGTAATTTCCGACACGTTGCACGACTTAAAGGCAAGACGTAAAAGCAGCTTGTGCCAAGGTTGCTTCGTTTGAAGCCAAATTAGAAAAAGTAAATCGTATACTGGATAGTATGTAACAGTATATATTGTTTGTGTAAGGGTCCTGATATGGAACGTCTATGATTGCTGTATTTATCACTTTGCAGTACTGAATTGGGCTCCGACTAATGCTGTACGCCACAAGCTGAAAGGAGTTTCATTCGTAAGTTATTTGTCCTATTATGATCCATAATGTGTGTTACAATTTATAAAGTCTAGCAGGAAACCGAAGAAGCAATGGATTCGGGAGTATGTTGTGAACCGAGTAACACACGTTTCTGCAGTGCTCTGTATATTCCTTTTTTAAAATGTCGATGAAAACTAGAGCAGCTGCTTCTGTTAGTGATTGTAGTGTAGACGCTACCAAAATCGCAAAGCAAGTTGTTGCACTTCTATTGCAATCCAATGACTTTAAAGTTGTCGTGAATAAAGTAATTTCCGACACGTTGCACGACTTAAAGGCAAGATGTAAAAGCAGCTTGTGCCAAGGTTGCTTCGTTTGAAGCCAAATTAGAAAAAGTAAATCGTATACTGGATAGTATGTAACAGTATATATTGTTTGTGTAAGGGTCCTGATATGGAACGTCTATGATTGCTGTATTTATCACTTTGCAGTACTGAATTGGGCTCCGACTAATGCTGTACGCCACAAGCTGAAAGAAGTTTCATTCGTAAGTTATTTGTCCTATTATAATCCATAATGTGTGTTACAATTTATAAATTCTAGCAGGAAACCGAAGAAGCAATGGATTCGGGAGTATGTTGTGAACCGAGTAACACACGTTTCTGCAGTGCTCTGTATATTCCTTTTTTAAAATGTCGATGAAAACTAGAGCAGCTGCTTCTGTTAGTGATTGTAGTGTAGACGCTACCAAAATCGCAAAGCAGGTTGTTGCACTTCTATTGCAATCCAATGACTTTAAAGTTGTCGTGAATAAAGTAATTTCCGACACGTTGCACGACTTAAAGGCAAGATGTAAAAGCAGCTTGTGCCAAGGTTGCTTCGTTTGAAGCCAAATTAGAAAAAGTAAATCGTATACTGGATAGTATGTAACAGTATATATTGTTTGTGTAAGGGTCCTGATATGAAATGTCTATGATTGCTGTATTTATCACTTTGCAGTACTGAATTGGGCTCCGACTAATGCTGTACGCCACAAGCTGAAAGGAGTTTCATTCGTAAGTTATTTGTCCTATTATGATCCATAATGTGTGTTACAATTTATAAATTCTAGCAGGAAACCGAAGAAGCAATGGATTCGGGAGTATGTTGTGAACCGAGTAACACACGTTTCTGCAGTGCTCTGTATATTCCTTTTTTAAAATGTCGATGAAAACTAGAGCAGCTGCTTCTGTTAGTGATTGTAGTGTAGACGCTACCAAAATTGCAAAGCAAGTTGTTGCACTTCTATTGCAATCCAATGACTTTAAAGTTGTCGTGAATAAAGTAATTTCCGACACGTTGCACGACTTAAAGGCAAGACGTAAAAGCAGCTTGTGCCAAGGTTGCTTCGTTTGAAGCCAAATTAGAAAAAGTAAATCGTATACTGGATAGTATGTAACAGTATATATTGTTTGTGTAAAGGTCCTGATATGAAATGTCTATGATTGCTGTATTTATCACTTTGCAGTACTGAATTGGGCTCCGACTAATGCTGTACGCCACAAGCTGAAAGGAGTTTCATTCGTAAGTTATTTGTCCTATTATGATCCATAATGTGTGTTACAATTTATAAATTCTAGCAGGAAACCGAAGAAGCAATGGATTCGGGAGTATGTTGTGAACCGAGTAACACACGTTTCTGCAGTGCTCTGTATATTCCTTTTTTAAAATGTCGATGAAAACTAGAGCAGCTGCTTCTGTTAGTGATTGTAGTGTAGACGCTACCAAAATTGCAAAGCAAGTTGTTGCACTTCTATTGCAATCCAATGACTTTAAAGTTGTCGTGAATAAAGTAATTTCCGACACGTTGCACGACTTAAAGGCAAGACGTAAAAGCAGCTTGTGCCAAGGTTGCTTCGTTTGAAGCCAAATTAGAAAAAGTAAATCGTATACTGGATAGTATGTAACACTATATATTGTTTGTGTAAGGGTCCTGATATGAAATGTCTATGATTGCTGTATTTATCACTTTGCAGTACTGAATTGGGCTCCGACTAATGCTGTACGCCACAAGCTGAAAGGAGTTTCATTCGTAAGTTATTTGTCCTATTATAATCCATAATGTGTGTTACAATTTATAAATTCTAGCAGGAAACCGAAGAAGCAATGGATTCGGGAGTATGTTGTGAACCGAGTAACACACGTTTCTGCAGTGCTCTGTATATTCCTTTTTTAAAATGTCGATGAAAACTAGAGCAGCTGCTTCTGTTAGTGATTGTAGTGTAGACGCTACCAAAATTGCAAAGCAAGTTGTTGCACTTCTATTGCAATCCAATAACTTTAAAGTTGTCGTGAATAAAGTAATTTCCGACACGTTGCACGACTTAAAGGCAAGATGTAAAAGCAGCTTGTGCCAAGGTTGCTTCGTTTGAAGCCAAATTAGAAAAAGTAAATCGTATACTGGATAGTATGTAACAGTATATATTGTTTGTGTAAGGGTCCTGATATGAAATGTCTATGATTGCTGTATTTATCACTTTGCAGTACTGAATTGGGCTCCGACTAATGCTGTACGCCACAAACTGAAAGGAGTTTCATTCGTAAGTTATTTGTCCTATTATGATCCATAATGTGTGTTACAATTTATAAATTCTAGCAGGAAACCGAAGAAGCAATGGATTCGGGAGTATGTTGTGAACCGAGTAACACACGTTTCTGCAGTGCTCTGTATATTCCTTTTTTAAAATGTCGATGAAAACTAGAGCAGCTGCTTCTGTTAGTGATTGTAGTGTAGACGCTACCAAAATTGCAAAGCAAGTTGTTGCACTTCTATTGCAATCCAATAACTTTAAAGTTGTCGTGAATAAAGTAATTTCCGACACGTTGCACGACTTAAAGGCAAGATGTAAAAGCAGCTTGTGCCAAGGTTGCTTCGTTTGAAGCCAAATTAGAAAAAGTAAATCGTATACTGGATAGTATGTAACAGTATATATTGTTTGTGTAAGGGTCCTGATATGAAATGTCTATGATTGCTGTATTTATCACTTTGCAGTACTGAATTGGGCTCCGACTAATGCTGTACGCCACAAACTGAAAGGAGTTTCATTCGTAAGTTATTTGTCCTATTATGATCCATAATGTGTGTTACAATTTATAAATTCTAGCAGGAAACCGAAGAAGCAATGGATTCGGGAGTATGTTGTGAACCGAGTAACACACGTTTCTGCAGTGCTCTGTATATTCCTTTTTTAAAATGTCGATGAAAACTAGAGCAGCTGCTTCTGTTAGTGATTGTAGTGTAGACGCTACCAAAATCGCAAAGCAGGTTGTTGCACTTCTATTGCAATCCAATGACTTTAAAGTTGTCGTGAATAAAGTAATTTCCGACACGTTGCACGACTTAAAGGCAAGACGTAAAAGCAGCTTGTGCCAAGGTTGCTTCGTTTGAAGCCAAATTAGAAAAAGTAAATCGTATACTGGATAGTATGTAACAGTATATATTGTTTGTGTAAGGGTCCTGATATGGAACGTCTATGATTGCTGTATTTATCACTTTGCAGTACTGAATTGGGCTCCCACTAATGCTGTACGCCACAAGCTGAAAGGAGTTTTTTATTCGTAAGTTATTTGTCCTACTATAATCCATAATGTGTGTTACAATTTATAAATTCTAGCAGGAAACCGAAGAAGCAATGGATTCGGGAGTATGTTGTGAACCGAGTAACACACGTTTCTGCAGTGCTCTGTATATTCCTTTTTTAAAATGTCGATGAAAACTAGAGCAGCTGCTTCTGTTAGTGATTGTAGTGTAGACGCTACCAAAATTGCAAAGCAAGTTGTTGCACTTCTATTGCAATCCAATGACTTTAAAGTTGTCGTGAATAAAGTAATTTCCGACACGTTGCACGACTTAAAGGCAAGACGTAAAAGCAGCTTGTGCCAAGGTTGCTTCGTTTGAAGCCAAATTAGAAAAAGTAAATCGTATACTGGATAGTATGTAACAGTATATATTGTTTGTGTAAGGGTCCTGATATGAAACGTCTATGATTGCTGTATTTATCACTTTGCAGTACTGAATTGGGCTCCGACTAATGCTGTACGCCACAAGCTGAAAGGAGTTTCATTCGTAAGTTATTTGTCCTATTATGATCCATAATGTGTGTTACAATTTATAAATTCTAGCAGGAAACCGAAGAAGCAATGGATTCGAGAGTATGTTGTGAACCGAGTAACACACGTTTCTGCAGTGCTCTGTATATTCCTTTTTTAAAATGTCGATGAAAACTAGAGCAGCTGCTTCTGTTAGTGATTGTAGTGTAGACGCTACCAAAATTGCAAAGCAAGTTGTTGCACTTCTATTGCAATCCAATGACTTTAAAGTTGTCGTGAATAAAGTAATTTCCGACACGTTGCACGACTTAAAGGCAAGACGTAAAAGCAGCTTGTGCCAAGGTTGCTTCGTTTGAAGCCAAATTAGAAAAAGTAAATCGTATACTGGATAGTATGTAACAGTATATATTGTTTGTGTAAGGGTCCTGATATGAAACGTCTATGATTGCTGTATTTATCACTTTGCAGTACTGAATTAGGCTCCAACTAATGCTGTACGCCACAAGCTGAAAGGAGTTTCATTCGTAAGTTATTTGTCCTATTATGATCCATAATGTGTGTTACAATTTATAAATTCTAGCAGGAAACCGAAGAAGCAATGGATTCGGGAGTATGTTGTGAACCCAGTAACACACGTTTCTGCAGTGCTCTGTATATTCCTTTTTTAAAATGTCGATGAAAACTAGAGCAGCTGCTTCTGTTAGTGATTGTAGTGTAGACGCTACCAAAATTGCAAAGCAAGTTGTTGCACTTCTATTGCAATCCAATGACTTTAAAGTTGTCGTGAATAAAGTAATTTCCGACACGTTGCATGACTTAAAGGCAAGACGTAAAAGCAGCTTGTGCCAAGGTTGCTTCGTTTGAAGCCAAATTAGAAAAAGTAAATCGTATACTGGATAGTATGTAACAGTATATATTGTTTGTGTAAGGGTGCTGATATGAAATGTCTATGATTGCAATATTTATCACTTTGCAGTACTGAATTGGGCTCCGACTAATGCTGTACGCCACAAGCTGAAAGGAGTTTCATTCGTAAGTTATTTGTCCTATTATAATCCATAATGTGTGTTACAATTTATAAATTGTAGCAGGAAACCGAAGAAGCAATGGATTCGGGAGTATGTTGTGAACCGAGTAACACACGTTTCTGCAGTGCTCTGTATATTCCTTTTTTAAAATGTCGATGAAAACTAGAGCAGCTTCTTCTGTTAGTGATTGTAGTGTAGACGCTACCAAAATCGCAAAGCAAGTTGTTGCACTTCTATTGCAATTCAATGACTTTAAAGTTGTCGTGAATAAAGTAATTTCCGACACGTTGCACGACTTAAAGGCAAGACGTAAAAGCGGCTTGTGCCAAGGTTGCTTCGTTTGAAGTCAAATTAGAAAAAGTAAATCGTATACTGGATAGTATGTAACAGTATATATTGTTTGTGTAAGGGTCCTGATATGGAACGCGTATGAATGCTATTCACTGACATGGCAAATAAATATGACTTAACTATTGATAACAAATGAAAATGTATAATGGTTACAAAAAGATTATTTCTATATTAAAACATTTTTCCCGCTGCTGTTCATGTAAGTCAGTGATACAGCCTTAGTAACAAAACGTGTAAGTCGGTGATTATATTTGTTTGCTGCTTTTTCTTGACAACGGAACTTAATATTATTATTAAGTTCCTAGGATAATAAAATTAGCAAAGCAAGATGTAGATTTAGACGTTTTGTTTATAAATTGCAAGTGTTTATGTGACATGTGACACTCACAGGTAACACGACACACGAAAACTAATCCTGTTGACAGGTGACAAATCAAACGATTTTTTCAAAAATCTAGGAAAATTTCGATAAGCAGCGGGAAAAATATAATAAGATAACTCGGAATGTATCGCCTATTAACATTTTCGGCAGGCAACAAGCCGCGACTTCGTCTTGGCTTGTACTTAACTACCTAAAATGTTAATAGGTCCTTACATTCCTTGTTACTTAAATAGCTATTGTTTGCTGCTTTCCCTTGACAACGGAACTTAATATTATTATTAATTTAAAATTTAGGATAATAAAATTAGCAACGCAAGATGCAGACTTAGACGTTTTGTTTATAATTGCAAGTGTTTATGTGACGTGTGACACTCACAGGTAACACGACTCACGAATATTAATTCTGGTGTCAGGTGAAAAACCAAACGATTTCTTTCAATAATCTAGAAAAATTTAGTTAAGCAGCGGGAAAAATATAATAAGATAACTAGGAATGTATCGCCTATTAATATTTTCGGCAGGCCTACCTCAAATGTTAATAGCTATTAAAAGAAGCTTATGAAGCACGTACTCTGGACTCCTTTCCACACCACCATGAAGTAGAGTTGACGGCACGTTTTTTTTATGTGGTATCCCCAGGACACCTATTCCACATGTCACAAAGAAAGTTGTTGTCGCTGCTGTTAAAAATTGACTCCAGAACTGTGTTGAAGTGGTAATGTATCACTTAAAATCTTGTACTTTTGTTTTAAAGTGCCAATTACACGCTCCACGTGAATTCCCACATTGAAATTGCATATACACTATAGTTTTTTTATCTCGTTACAGCACATATTACGTGCAACAGTTTTTCATGAGTGTTTGAAATTTTGATAACATTTGAAATAAACGAATTTCATAGTTGCCGCAGTGGCAGCTATGAAATTAGTTTATTTCAAACGTTACCAACATTTTAAACACATGAAAAAGCGATCCACGTAATATGTGCTGTAACGAGATAAAAAAATCACAATGTATATATTTATTTTTATAATGAATAATCATTACATTTTGACTGCTACTATTTGGCACTCACTCCAGTGCCTCCTGTAATAAAATAATTTATTATTAGGTAATTTAATACTAATTTTTTAATACTTACTACCACTAATTCTTCTTCCACTACAAATAACTCCTCTTCCACTACAGTAGAATTGTTCTGCAAATTTTGAACAACATGGCAAATTAGTTGTTATAGATGTGATAGTTCTCCACAGGAGATAAGATTGAGATGACAAATTGCAATAAAATTGGGAATTAATTAAATTGCTCAATTTATTTAAAATAGTGATATTTAATAAAACATATTATTTTTAATATTAAGAACTAAAGTAAATACTTACAATTAAGAAATGTTTTTAAATACTTTGTAAATGCGATGAAATTAATTAGTTTTGAAAACAAAAAA
>CALNHX010012508.1:0-24610 GCA_940337035.1 Agriotes lineatus
ATATTTTTTCTGGGCAACTGCATTCCTGGTAGAGTGGCAGTTGGATCTCGAAACCATTTTGGTTAAAGTAATTATTTAACATCCATTTTGATTTCCATGCTCCCTTTAGGTGGTATTGTTCGCGTTGTAGATATATTTCATCAGTCCATTTTGGATTTCGGGACTTTAGGCAGGGAACGAGGAGGATTATCCAGTGTTTTATAGATTGGGAGCAATCTAGGAAGGTCAGTATCGTTTATTTTGTTTATTTCGTTGACAGTAGCTTGCTGTCTCCTAAGATCAGGTGGGGCAATGTTGGTTAAAGCGTGGAGCCAAGGAATACGTGTGGATTTTAGGGTTCCTGACACGATTCTAAGGGTGTCGTTAAGGTGTACGTCAATGTTGTTTACATGGTGCGCAGTATTCTGCAGTGGAGAGAAAACTAGTGCTTGTGCTGCTATTCGTAATGTGTCCTACTCGTGCCCTCCAGGTAGTCCCCGCCAGTTTTCTGATCATGTTGTTCCTGGTCTTTAGTTTTTGGGCAGTCAGTTTCTAGTGTTTTTTGTATGTTAAGGAGCGATGAAACAATAAAGAAGCCAAACCTGCGATCGATTACTAATAATAATCTATGGTAGTATAATCGCAGATCAACCCCCTTATCATTTATACACCACGGTAGCTCTGAAATGTTCTTACTCACCGCAATGACCTAGCTGGCTTCAAATTCGGTGGCCTTGGGTCGCAGATTTCTATCATCAGCTGAACTGCTGCAAGCTCTTTTAATAATAATAAAAAACACCAGGGCGCCAGAAATCACAGATTTCGAGAAATAAATAAAATTACAGCAACAATTAGGTTTATTTAATTAATAATCAATAGTTGCTCGCAACATCGTAATTAGGACTGTAAATTGTTTATCACAAGGTTTAAATACAGTATATTATTAATACTGAAAATGCAGCACGCACAAAAAATATGCGAACCTCTTTTGGGCTCTTGGATTGAATGTGATCACAACTCAATGAAGGAGTAAGCTTACTACTGTCATATGTTTTAACCGTTATCTCGGTAATGATAGTAAAATGGCGTGAGGGCACTTTTTACAAAATTCTTAATACGATTTCATGTAGCAAAACTTTTAAATTTGTGAATTGTAAATTTGGGAACAATTAATACATTATGTTTTAAATTTGTAAAGCATAGATTTATGAACAATTAATACATTACGTTTTAAATTTGTAAAGCATAGATTTATGAACAATTAATACATTACGTTTTAGATGTGTAAAGCGTAGATTTGTAAATAATTAATACATTACGTTTTAAATTTGTAAAGCGTAGTTTAAATTTGTAAATTGTAAATCGTCGGTTACAATCGATTCAGCCAACAATTCATAGGCGGATGTGGTTATCAACAAAAACTTGAAAACAAGACTAACCTGGGGTGGTGATAAAAAACGTTTGGCCGGCAGGCACTGAATTGGTCCAGGATTAGCTTAGCGTAAGCCGACAGCAATCTCGTACTCGTGACCGAATTGTATAATGGAACGGACGTTCCTTGTACCATTTGGCAAGCTCAAGATGACATTCCAGAAAGGAGTTGCGGGTCCAAGTTATTGATTAGGGTGTTAATTAGGAAACACTAAATAAAGAATCGTCTAAAAACGGCATCTAATAATGGCGTTTAAAAGTGACGTTTGAAGAATATCGTCAAAGAGCTAATAAAAAAAACGGGAAGAATTACTAAAATGAATATCAACAAGTAGCGTAGACATACCTGATTTTAGTCATCAGCTCACAAACGAAGTTAATTAATAATTGGTGGAGTAGCACGCGGGAATGCCTTCGTAGAAGCAAGTTACTTCAACCGAATGCAGAAATAGAATGCCCGCAAAACAACGGAAAAACTGCTCGCTGGCGCAAAGCGATAACAAGTGAATTTCGGAAAAACCAAATCCAGCACTTTTGCGCGAACAAGATTTGATATCGTTTTGAAATACAGCGAATTATAACTCAAGTGAAAATATACAGGCTGGCCCGGAAGTGACTAAATGGCGAAACAAATAGCCGGAGCTAAAGATTTGTTTCAGCGATTTAGTGTGATTCCTAAATATTTAGGGTCGGGGTTATGTTTCAGCCTTTTACCGCAGAATGTTACGTTAATCTCAGTTTTAGCTTGTCGATAATTGAGGTGGAAGACACTTACATCATTCTTAGATGGGTTTTGGACATAGACGCCCATTTTCTATAATATTGGTTTAAGCGTTTCTAGGTCTGTTATTAGGGTATCTTCGCCTTCCTCCTTGCGTCTAGTTTGTGTAGCTATGGCTATATTGTTAGCATAGCAGAATTTTTGAGAGTTGGTGTTCAGGATGGAGCTTGTAGTGGACTGTATGAATTTATTTTGGACAAATTACAGGATATGTCTTAGGGGTGCAGGAATTAAAAAGGGTGCAGCCCAACGGTCTCGTGCGGTCTCACACGAGATGATGTAACAAAAGACCTGGGGTCCGTTTGGGCAGCGTGAACACAGTGAAACAAGAGTTTAAACTGTATTATTTTAATGACTAGTTCTTTTCTATTTATACATATAAAAATACTGACTTAGCTTACAAAGTTTAATATTTGCCCTAGTTCAAGCTGTTATTTCTACGTGCGTGTCTAATTTCATAATAAACAAACTTGCAGAGTGCAGAATTGTAGGCTGTTCACCGGGTCATTCGAGCACTGATTACATTACTGCTGACGCTTTGTTAAGCATTTTCCGTATGCAATATGTGTTTGTGACATACAAGCCTAATTAAATTAAAAGGATTAAAATTTATGTTTGGTTCCTAAACATTCTGCCTAGCGACGATGGGCCGGGATGGTGTGGCTGATTCTGTCTCTCCATCTTCCTTGTCTGGTGGCAGTGGTTGTAACCTGAAGTCTTCCGACGGGTCTGCTTTTGGCCGTGGCTGCGGTCTCCTGTTCTTTCTCCAGTATTTCCATAATGTCCAGATGATACAACCTGATACCAAAATACAGATTGTAGTACCGGTGATTGTAGTACCGGTGTTCACCATGATGGTATGTCGATGGTGCCAAAATCGATAGTCCTGATGTAACTGCAACTCATCTTCTTCTTGTAGGCGTTGAAAATGATCGGACGGTAGCAACACAGGTTCCTCCATTTGCAATTGAGGGTGGCTGCTTGAATTTTGCAAAGTAGTGTTAATAATTACTTGCATTGGTTTGTTGAACCCAGCTACGACAGGAATAGTAGTGAATAGCTGAGTATGCAAAATAGTCCGTTTTGTGTATATAGTACAATCTGGGGATATTTGGATTATGCCAACATCTTGAATCTTCACATCTTCTCGATTCCCGCTGCATTGTACTGCTGCTGTTGTGGGTTGATTAGGAATAAATAACCATGTATTGGCGGCGTACAGTTTCTTCCATACCAGTGTCTTAACTGTAAACTGATGGACCAAACATTTGATCTTGTTAAATCGCTGATAGATTTCGTCGATGATGCAATTAGGATTGTCTTCAATACTTCGAACTGCGGATGGTCTGCATAGGTAAAGATGTTTTCCTATTGGCTCGATCTCCTTTAACTTGTCCTCTTGGATTTCAAAATAGGTTTGTTCGTTGTAGTTGATAGCTAAGAACTCCATTGGCAAGTTCAGCGATGCGTAGGTTCCATTTCCCTTCTTTACTGGTATTGGAGTTGGTTTTATTAAGTTGTATTCCCGCTTCTCAGTTATGTGAAAATAACTGAAGATCTCGATTGATTCATTGTTGATGCTAACTTCCATCTTGTGCGTTGGTGTAGTAAGAATCTCTAGGTTTGCTGGAAGATTGACCATTGCATTAGTCATTATTCTGTCAAATTGTGACGATGGAATAAATTGCATGATGTCTCCCCTTTTAAATTTTACATTTAGAAGTTGTTTGTACTTCTCACCCATCTCTTGTAAGTAGTTGGTAGCCATCTGATATGATGTCAACACATGTATGTTTAGCTTGTTGTCGTCCGTCTTCTTGTACCAAGGTTCCATCTCATTGATTGCTAGCAACCCTTCATTGAGTTTTCTTCGAAAATTATCCAACTTCTGGGATATTCTGGCTTCAGTCTCATTTAGAGTTGCTGCAGTTGACAACATTATCCTTGTCTGATGATTAGATGTATGCATCAATTCTAGTTGATTTTTCTCCAATGATTCGATGTCTTCTTTTGATGCGATAAACGCTTGGACTTGGTGAATTTTTGCCTCTTCTGTAGCTGTTATGGGAATAGTTGCTTCCGTAAGTGGCAAAGGATTAGTTCGTAACCATTGCGGGCCGTTCCACCACAATAGGTGATGCTGTAGTTTGACAGGAGTGAGCTCTCGGGATACAGCGTCTGCTGGATTGTCCTCTGAGCGCACATGATGCCAATTTCCGCTGGGGGTTACTTCCAATATTTCTGTTACCCTGTTTGCAACAAATGTTTTCCATTTCTCCGGACCTGCTCTTATCCAGGATAAGGTTATCATGGAATCTGACCACGCGAAGATGGAGATGCTGGGGATGTCCAGTGCACTAACAGCTTCCTTCAACATTTTTGCTGCTAACGATGCTGCACATAACTCCAGCCTTGGCAACGTTTTCTTCATCTTTATAGGTGCAACCTTTGACTTGGCTGTCAATAGACTTACTTGAATGCGTCCGTCTTGAGACATTACCCTGCTGTAAATTACAGCACCGTGAGCTTTTTCCGACGCATCACAGAATGCATGCAGCTCCATTTCCCGGATGCTGCTGTGGTACCCTAACCATCTTGGAATAGATATGCCTTCAACCAATGGTAACTCTTCTTGAAACTGCTTCCACTCGTTCAATATTTCTGTGGCCACTGGTTGATCCCATGATTGCTGTTGTAACCAAAGTTGTTGAATTATTAATTTGGCTTTTATTACAATTGGCGCTAACCATCCTAATGGGTCAAACAAGCGGGATATTTCTGACAAGATTACCCTCTTTCTAGGATTTGCATCAGCTCGAAGACTGACTCGAAATTTAAATTCGTCTGCCTTTGGACTCCAGTGTACTCCCAAGGTTTTCCTTGTTTCTCCTTCGTCGATCTCGAGTAAGTTCTTGTCCTGTAAGTTATCTGGCAATTCTTCAACAAGAGCTGCGCTGTTGCTTGCCCATTTTCTGAGGGTAAACCCTCCATTTTTTAACATATTGATTAGACTTACTTGGAGATGCCTTGCTTCTTCTATGGAGTCAGTTCCCGACATTAAATCATCCACGTAGAAGTCCTTGGTTGCTACTTCTGCAGCTATTGGGTATGTTTGTCTTTCATCTTCAGCTAGCTGCAACAGGGTACGGATTGCCAGGTATGGTGCTGCTGTTGTTCCATAAGTTACAGTTGTAAGTTTAAACTCTTGAATAGGCTCGTCTGGAGAAAACCGCCATACTATCCTTTGGAGGTCCTGATCTCCTTCAGCTATCTTGATCTGACGATACATCTTTTCAACATCTGCTGAAAATACAAACTTGTGTTTCCTCTACCTTAGGAGAATTTGCTTCAAGTCTTGTTGCAATCTTGGTCCAGCAGTCATTAGCTGGTTTAAGCTGAGTCCAGTAGTGGTCTTCGCACTAGCATAAAAGACTACCCTTAACTTGATGGTTGTGCTGTCTTCCTTCACTACCGCTTGATGAGGGATGAAGTAGGATTGTCGTATATTGGCTCCTGGTTGAACTCGTTTCATATGTCCCAGTTCTAAGTATTCCTTCATGAATGTTTTGTATTCTTTACCTAGAACTTTATTTTCTTCTAATCGCTTCTCTAGTTGAAGGAACCGTGCGATTGCCTTTTTTCTCGAATCCCCAAGCTTTTCTATTGGTTCCTTGAACGGAATTTTCACTGTATATGTACCATCAGAATTTCTCTGGTGGTTGCAGTTGTAGAATTCTTCGCATTCCTTGTCTTCGTTGGACATCATCTTTTCTGGTACAACTTCTTCAATTTCCCAAAATTTTGTGAGTTGTTCATCTTCTGCAGCACATGCGACCATGCTAAGAATTTTCCTTTCTTCTGATGGTGCTGTTGCATTCCCCTTGATGATCCATCCAAGTTCCGTGTTTTGCGCTAACAGGCCTCCGTTGAATTTTCGTACTCCTTCCACAATGATTTCCTTGTAGATGTCTGCTCCTAGCATAACGTCTATTGGTCCAGGTTTCTGAAATAGTGGATCAGCCAACACCATATTCTTACAGTCCTGAAGTTGATAGTTTTCGACTGGTTTTTCTGGAAGTGACTTGGTTAACTGTGGCAGTATCAGAATCTCACATGTGGTTGTGTAGTTGCTTGGAAATCGTGGACGTAGGTTTACAGTTAATCGTCCTAGGGCTGTACCTGCTCCTTTCTTGCCTAATCCAGAAATGTGCACCTTTTCTTCTGGTAGACCCAACGTTTGAGCTGCATCTCCTGTGATGAATAATGCCTGTGATCCGGAGTCTATCAGGGCTCTGAGATACTCCAAACTCCCTGAGGATGACTGGACCTTAATTAGGGCAGTTGCCAGCAAAACGTTGCGATGCTGTCTTCCTACTAGGCTTGCAACAATGTTTTCTTTCTCTTTGGTTGCTGTCGCACTGGAAGTCGCCGCCGTGGTCTTGGAAAGCTGCTGCTGCTGCTTACTAAAATCTTCGTGCAGAAGCCAATGATGCTTTTTGTTACATACCTTGCATTTCCCTGGGCAAAAGTGTCTGGAGTTATATTTTCCTGTAGGCTTGAGGCAGTTAGAACAAAGTTTTTTATTCTTTATAACGTCCAACGTTCGGATACTTTTAGATTGTTGAATTTTGGGCAGGATTTGATGCTGTGTGATCCTCCGCAGTGGAAGCACGATACGTCAGCAGTGTGGTACGTCTTCACTGCCCACATATCCTGGCTTCCCAATTCCTTGTTTTCTGGGTTCGAGTTTGTTCCGTCTTTGCACAGCTTCCAGCGACTGAAATCTTGTTTCTAAGAAATTCAGTAGCTGCTCGAATTTTTGCACCTCTCTTGGTGCCGTTAATGACTGCTCAAATAGTCTATTGGTTTCCTTGTCCAATTTTCGTGTCACTATATGGCACATGATAGGCCCCCATGTGGCCGTTTCAAATCCTAAGTTCTCAATTGCTCTTAGGCATTCTGCAGTCGTGTCATGGAGTTTATTGATCCCCTCTGCAGATTCGTTCGACAGGGTTGCCTGGTTGAATATGTCATCCAAATACTTCGCTAGTAGCAGCCTGGTGTTGTCGTATCTGTTCCTTATAATGAACCATGCAGACTCGTAATTGGCTTCAGTTGCCTCCAGGTGTTGTACTAACTTGCTGGCTTCCCCTCGTAACTGCGACTTCAAGTACTGCATTTTTTCCGCCTTACTTAGTCGTGGGTTTTCATGAACAATTCTTCGGAAAATGTCATGAAAGCTAAGCCATGCTTCGTAGGTCCCTTCAAAAACTGGAATTTTGAGAGCAGGTAACACTATATTCGCATGGCTGTTTTTCTTGACACTTTGAACCTCTTCATACTGGATGTGCTGGTACAGAAGCACAATTATTTCGTTGACCATCTTCTTGGTCTCGTGGCACTCCTTGTCGTCGTAGCTACCGTGGGATAATATCTCCTCGTTTAGAGCTCTGATGTCATCCCAATCCTCCTTGATGTTCTTAATGTTGTATTCGTAATACCTTTTACTGCATTCCTCATTCAACCTATTACAGACTTCCTGAATGTCGCTTTGGAGTGAATTTACCTTGATCTGTAGCCTTCTTATTCGGCTCTGTCCCTCCTTGTCAGCAACTGTGGTCGTGTCCTCTTTTGGCGCTACTGGCTGCTGTGAACTTTCACCTAGTGTGGCTAGATTTTCTTCGCACTTGTCGAGCACTTCATTGTAAACGTCTTTTGTTTGCTGAAAAAAATTGTTTTTATAATAAGGGTGTTCTTCCTCGACTTCCTTCGCCAGGTCTGAATGGTTGGCCTCAAATTCTTCCCAAAGTTGTTTTAGGGTGGATCTGCGAGCGGTAATATATGCTGCATTTTTTTTGATGGGCCATCCTTCTTCACGTTGATAATCTGCCTGCGAATGGATTCTGCTAAATCTTCTTGGGTTTTGAAAATCTCCCGTCGCTGCGCCATCGTAACGGTCTTGTTCGAAGAGGGCTGCGTTTAAGGGATTACTGGACCAAATGCTAGGGGCAGGAACGTTGAAAGGCTCGAAATATCAGATACTAGGGGCAGGAACGTTTTAATGGCTCTAAGGACCAAAATGTTCAGGATGGAGCTTGTAGTGGACTGTATGAATTTATTTTGGACAAATTACAGGATATGTCTTAGGGGTGCAGGAATTAAAAAGGGTGCAACCTAACGGTCTCGTGCGGTCTCACACGAGATGATGTAACAAAAGACCTGGGGTCCGTTTGGGCAGCGTGAACACAGTGAAACAAGAGTTTAAACTGTATTATTTTAATGACTAGTTCTTTTCTATTTATACATATAAAAATACTGACTTAGCTTACAAAGTTTAATATTTGCCCCAGTTCAAGCTGTTATTTCTACGTGCGTGTCTAATTTCATAATAAACAAACTTGCAGAGTGCAGAATTGCAGGCTGTTCACCGGGTCATTCGAGCACTGATTAGATTACTGCTGACGCTTTGTTAAGCATTTTCCGTATGCAATATGTGTTTGTGACATACACTCCTAATTAAATTAAAAGGATTAAAATTTATGTTTGGTTCCTAAACAGTTGGTGTCTGGCATATCACTCGTATATAAGTTAAATAAAAGAGGGGCCAACACTGATCCCTGTGGTAAACCGTTTTTAATGGTATATGATTTGCTTGTTGTTTGGCCCAATGTGACTTTCAAATATCGGTTTTTTAGCATATTCTCTAGGAGTTTAATTAGTTTGGCGCAGGGGATTGTCTGTTTTAGTGTTAGAATAAGCCCGTCTAACCATTTTGTGTTGTACGCGGCAGTTAAGTCGATGAATGCCACGGATGTTTTTAGTTCCTTCTGGAAGTCTGATTCAATGTACGATGTTAGGGCCAATACTTATTCACAGCACTCACAGCAGCTTTGCTTCGACCTAAAACCCGCCTGTTCCGGGGGGATTACGTTGTCTATTGTTGTATATATTCTGTTGTAGATTAACTTCTCTAGGAGTTTGTAGCAAACGCTAAGCAGTGTGATAGGGTGGTAGTTTGCTGCGTCATTTCCAGGTTTTCCTGGTTTAAGAATAGCGAGGGTTTCGGCCATTTTAAACTGTTGGGGTACGAGTCCTGTGTTCAAAATGTCCGTAAGGAAATATCGGAGCAATTTTTTTCCAAATATCCCTAAATGTCTTATAAATTCTGGAAATATACCGTCTAGTCCGGCTGCTTATTTCAGTTTTAGAGTTTTTATGCACTTATGTGGTAACGAGGAATATGTCTGGGTTTAGAGTCCCTGTATATAGGTTAATAAACTATATACAGGATCTCTATCTGGGTTTGTATTCGACTGCCATGTGTCTGATCGGTAAGATTTGAAGTCTTTAGCATCGTAAAGCAAGTAGAGATTTTGTTCATCACTCCAATTTACAACAGTCTCTCCATTTTGGTCGTTTTTTGAGTATCCCCGGTTGACATGATGGGAGTTGAAGTCTCCTATATAGACTCCTGGGTGGTTTATAGATGGGAGTGGGGGGTTTGACCATTTGTCTTTAGGAGGCTTTATACCGCAGTAATTGTCATTCCTGCTACCTCGATAGTTATTCTTTCTATATTTAGTTCTTGGCTACTGCTGATTACTTTGTAATTGGTCATGTTGTTTCAGATGTACCTAGGTACCGGAGGTAATATTTTCTATCATCCAGTATCCTGGTACTTTTGTTATATGTGGTATTTGTGTTTCGTTGCCCAGATGCGTCTCCTGCAGAGCAATAACATCTACATCATTTTCTCTGGAAATTTTACTCAGATGTTTGCATTTATCTCTTGATATGCCTTCTATGTTTAGTTGCAAAATATGAACAGAGGATTCGATATTTTTTGTCTGTTGGCTCTTAAAAGTGCCTTTGGTATTTCGCTGCTGTAGATCTTCGGAATGACCATGAGAGACTTTTGGTCTAGTTTGGTTGCCTTCTATGTAGACTGTTTGCGGTCCTGCCGTAGCAGTCCATTACCTGGGGTGCACCCAAGGTTTGGTTCTGATACGTCGACGATACCTTTATTATTTGACCACATAGTAAAGACACGTTACCTGTCTTCTTAAGTCATCTCAATAGTCAACATCCAGACATTAACTTTACCATGGAAATAGAAAGTAAAGGCTCCCTTCCTTTCTTAGATGTACAGGTCCCTCACCAACCAAGTGGCAAACTTGGTCATTCTGTATATTGCAAACTCACTCACACTGATCGCTATCTGCATGCCGATTCTCACCATCATCCTACAGAAAAACTTTCCGTCAACAATTCGCTTGTACACCGGGCTGTTTCGATATCCCAACCCGATAATGTCCACGCTGAATTAAACCACATTCGAAAAGCTCTTATTAACAACGTTTACCGTGCTAGGGATATACACATCAATCGCCATCTTCATCCAAGGCCACCCAAACCTCCAAAAACCGATCTCCTGCAGCAATAGTTTTTCTTCCCTATATCCACCAAGTCACCGATCGCGTTGTAAAGTTTCTTCGAAAACAAAACAGTAAAACTGTATTCAAACCCCCGAGCAAAATCTCACAGGTTCTTTCTTCACTTAAAGATAAATTAAACACTATGTCCTCAGAAGGTCCTTATAGAGTCCCTTGCTCTTGTAATGCTGTATACATTGGTGAAACAGGACGTTCAGTGAAATCTGGCATATCTGAGCACCAGCGCTGTCTCAAGTCGGGTCTCGTTTCATCATCAGCCATCGCCGAACACCAGCGTGATATGGCCATAAGATCCTTTTTGATGAAACTTTCATTGCCTGCAAATCCCCATTCTTTAGCAGAAAGATTCGCGAAGTCATTGAGATTTACAAATACCCTAACAATCTCAATCGGGACGAAGGCTTTTCCCTTCCTTCTATGTGGAAAGTGTTAATTCCTAAGCCCCGCCCACAGCCACTGAACCGTGACGGCATTTGCTGATCCGCGACGGCGTTTGCCTATAAACCGAGCTCCGTGGCTTAGTGCGTAGCACGTCCACTTAGTATTCGGGAGGTCGTGGGTTCGATTCCTGCGGGCGCCTGCCTTGATTCAGGTTTTTAAGTGGTTTTACTGAGTCAACAGAGTACCTTCTCTGAGGCGAATGCCGGGGCAGTATTTCTCCACCTTTCCTGACCTTTCTTCCAGTCTCCACCCCTCCTTTCTCTTACCCATCCCGAGTTTCCTGTTCTTGGCTGAAGAGGGACGGAAGGTCCCTATAGCAGCCCGCCCCCAGTTGGGGGAATTGAAATAACCTTTACCTTTGTCCTTTGTCTTCCGATTGTTAATCGAGTTTCGCCTCTGACGTGGTTGATAAGTTGAGTTACCCTGCTCTTTTATCCCTTCCCTTGCAAAAGAGTTTCGCATCTGGCGTGGTTAACACGTTGAGTTACCGTGCTCTTTTTACGTTTTCTTCCTGATGAAGCCCCTTACGAAAGTAGGCAAAACCGGAAACGTTGAGTTCTTCGACCTCAATAATAACACAGTCCAATCCCGGAAGTCGTTTTTTACTTAATGCCACTGGTCGTGAAAACCTTCGAAATCATAGGAATCCTGTATTATGTTTTGCAAAGGTTTCCACATCTGCATAAAGGCGACTTTGAATTTAAAAATGACAATCAATGACAATTAATAAATCTAATTATTTCAGTATCAAAGAAATTCTAGAAATTCTTGCCTGAACTTTTATAAAATGTAATAAAAATGCCTATTAATGAACGCTATATCAATAGTATCCAACAGAGTATTTGTTTAACATCCTTAAAAGTAGTTAGTTATAACATTTATGACAGTTGATAAATAAATGTCACGCCTCTAACCTATTTGTTTTAGTAACTTTTTGTAAGTACATTCCTAGACAAAGATGAATTTTGGAAGTACACTCATGAAATTATAGAAATCAAAGGCCACTTTGTGTTTTTATGTTTACTGAACAGACTATAGTAGGTAATGAAGCTTATTTATGTTAATATTTATTTTTAGACGACCACGTATGAAAGTAACATTATCGCGACAGCAGCCTACTACGGAAAGTTGACAATTTCATACACTAGCACGATATTATATCGTGCTAGTCATATCGTAACGGCACAAAGTTATTCACATCACGGCCTCATGACGGCCTGCTTAATTGTGTGACAAACGTCACTTTGACGTTTGTCACACAATTAAGCAGACCGTGATTCAAATAATCCAGACGCTTTTGCTTTATTCGTTGCTCTGCTTCCAACAAGCTCTATTTTTTTATAATTGTACCAATAATAATATAACGATCAATTTTGCAAACAAAATAAAAACAATTCTTAAAAATAGAATTTACTTTGAGTGGTCGTCTAAAAAATAGTGTTCATAACTCGCCCGAAAGTGCAAATATCTGTACTCGTGTTTTAGATCCACTCGGGCTTCGCTTCGCTACGCCCTCGTTTGTCTAATCAACACTCGCACGATACTTGCTACTTTCGACGCTTGTCATGAAAATAACTATTAACCAACAAGTGTGTTAATGAAGGCGATTAATAATCGAAACTGTTTAAAGCACGAAAGAGCGATAGCGAGTGAGTGTCTTTAATAATTGAGATTATTAATCGCCCATTAACAAACGAGTTGATTACAAACTTTTTTTCGTTGACCGCAAAATCTTTTTTTGTGGCGAAAAATTTGATTAATACAACTAACCTCCATGCAAAATATCATCAAAACGCCAAAATCACAAAAACAGTTAATTAATGAAAAAGAGTGTATTAATCAAAAACAGTGTATTAATAGTTCTATTAATCCATCCTTTTTTAAAAAACAGTTAATTAATGAAAAAGAGTGTATTAATCAAAAACAGTGTATTAATGACGTCTATTAATCCATCCTTTTTTGGGAAAAATAATTCATTAATATTGAAATTAACAAGCGGTCAACGAAAAAAATTATTAATATATACTTTTTAACTAGGTAATAAATACAAAAATGAAACATTCGAGTAGAAGTAAATTTGTAATATACAGTGTGGGCCACAAACTTTGGCAGCTCCGTACTATCTGTGACTGCAACTCAACGTACACATTTCATGGCAACATAGATATCTAATATTTATTTAAATCTATATTAAAGAAATTAGCAGTTAATTCTGACAGCTGTAAGTTTAAAGACCTAGTAACTAACATGAATTGATAGTTATTTATGTATCAAGGGAGATAAACCAGGCATGTTTCTGCTCGTGACGTGAAACACGACAAGGGCCAAAGACGGAAGTTACCCCCGAGGTGCATATAAAACTTTATGTACATTCGAAATTTTAAAATGGCAGATTCAGACTATATAAAACGTTGTGAAATGAATAGTAACTTTGTAACTAGATATGGTTTTCATTAATACGTGCTTGTAAATAATAACTAAAATGACGTCAGCGGGCGGTAATAGTTTATGTACCAAGGGCATTATGACGATGTTTATGCCCTTTCGAGGGCAACAAGTTTACAAGCCTCTTCACACCCTCAGACCCGAGGATTTATAAGTCGCCCGAGGGCTATGAATATCAAGTAATGCCCGTGGTGCATACAACGTTTTATTTTCCACTTTGAATACGCAAATAATTTGAAAAGTTTGCAGAGCAGTCTATAACGCCCTAGGGCGTTATGTTTATGCTTTATATATATCGCATCACAGATACAAACAACAAATAATAGATCAGTGGAAAATAAAATTCGTTTTTCTTCAAACGGCAGTAAAATATGGCATTATACTGCTGAATTGATGATGCTAAACTGTCACTTTATTGCCAAGCGGCACATAAAGTTATTATCTGCCGCTGACGACTTTATCTGCCTCTCGTCAGCGGCAGATAAAGTTATTATCTGCCGCTGACAACTTTATCTGCCGCTCGTCAGCGGCAGGTAATATTATCTGCCGCTGACGAGATCAAGTAATTTTCTTCGAATTTTGTTTACAAAGTTGTAAATAATTTGTTATAAAAACGTTTGAAGAAAAAATACTATATGTTATTCGGAGCAAAAGTGTCTTTATGTGGCTCGTCCAGCCTCGCCACATAAAATATAACTTTTGCTCCTAATAACATAATATACTATTTCGCCCGCTAAAATGACGTCAGCGGGCTATAATATTTATTTATGCTGCAAGGGCATTATGAAAATGTGTAAGCCCTTTTGAGGGAGAAAAGTTTACAAGCCTGGGGGTTTACAAGTCGCCCGAGGGCTATGAACATTAAGTAATCCCCGTGGTGCATACCACCTTTTATTTCCCATTTTTAATACACAAACAACTTGAAATGCTTGCAGAGGCGTCCATAACGCCCTAGTACGTTATGGACTGCTTTATATACCTCGTATCACAGATATAAATAACAAATAATAGATCAGTGTAAAATAAAATTCTTTTACTCCCGCTGACTTCATTTAGCAGGCGAAAATAGCTATTTTTGTATTAAGGGCGTGAAGGAGGCGATTTTGGCCCGCGGTGGAATTATAAGCCAGAGGCCCGAAGGGCCGAGGGATTATAAAACGCCAAAGGGCCAAAATCGCCGTTCACGCCCGAAATGCAAACAAGATTTTTTGTAAAATCCACCATAAAGCTTTGAAAAATAAATGGCACGATTCGTTCTCAAAAATCAAATTGTTGTTGGTTGCCAATGTGATGCTGGTTTTTTAGGCCTTAGGGCGCAAAAGGCATTATTTACGCCCGCAAATTATTTTTAGGCCTTAGGGCGCAAACGGCACTATTTACGCCCGCAAATTAATGCATAAATGACCATATTTTAGTACGATTTTACAAAAAGATATTTATTGCCCGATGGCGAAAAAGGCTGGCTAATATTAACAAGCATTTAGATAAAATTGGGTGTCTGTGGTGCCATGATAGGTGTACGTGTACGTTGGGTTTCAGTCCCAAATAGTAAGGGAATCAAGTTTTGTGGCTCATCCTGTAAAATTTAGGTTTTAGTTTATTAAATTTGACCCCCCCCCCCCCATCGTTAAAAAATCTATAAAAAGCCTTACACGAAATTTCCCCCGCAAGTGCGGCGCGCATGGATCGCTGCACATCGCTATCCTTTTTACGATGTTCAACCTGTATCTGTTGGGTCCCAATCTCGTCAAGGGTCAAAACCGTGCAAAATATTACTTTTGTCTAATTAATAGTCCTCGAGTGAAACAAGAATAGACATTGCGGGTTAAGTACTAGAGCAGCTGACAATTTTTGTCGAGCTGGACTTCGCCTGTGTTTTATTTAACACTATGATAATGTATTATTTGTTAAATAGAATAAAGACATTATTATTATTATTATTATTATTATTATTATTTCATTTTTTTATACAAATTTGGTCGAAAGTATATTCGGTTTCGAGCCAGGTAGACATTAATCTTAATGCAAAATATCATATTTCTCCTACAAATACTTTTTGAACAATAAAGACAATAGACAGACATACATCTGGACGGACAGACGGATAAACAGACAGACAAACAGACAGAATTGGGAAAACATAGAACCATGAAACGTGAAAAGTTGAAGAAATCTCAAAATGTGATTTTTTCACTATTACAATACTTTGTCTTTTTGACTAGCGAAGTAAAAAGCAATAATTACTTCCTTTTACCATAAAGCAAGTATTGGATTCACCCTAAAAATTCGAAATTGAGTTTTCAACAGATCTTCGGGTTTTAGAGTCCCCGGAACAAAAAAAAATGTTTTTGTTCATTGGTCTGTCTGTCTGTGTGTGAATATCTCAAAAACGAAAAGAGACATGCCGTTGAAACTTCATATATATATAAGTTTTGTGTACTATTTAGATGCGACAGCAAGCTTTTGAAGAAAATCGCATAACCGGAAGTATGGTGTTTACTCTTGTGATTTTCAGTTTTTTTTCGATTCTTCTTTTTTTCAAACGTCAATTTTTAATGTTTATTGATGTGAGTTAGATTTACCAGTTGAATACATCTAAAATGGGTTTCTTTTTTTAATATAATGTAGCAGTTAAGCTAAAAACAATTTTTTGACTAATTATAAGATCACTGTAAAAGAAACGCGTTGTGAGGTTGTGACGGTGTATACGGTCAATGGTTCTTTGCTTCATAATCCTGTCCAAGTATGAACTGTTATTTGATGTTTTTCACTTTCAATTATAAGAATTTCTTTTCAATTTCCAAACTGTAAACGAAATACTATACCGAAAACACACAAATTACGTACTTTTCATACTGAACGAATTGAATTTACCGCCAAGCATTCGCGTATGTTCGTGTTCGCCATATCGTTGTCGTTTTTGTTCGATTAGCAATACGGAGCGATATCCACCCTAGTTCATTTATCTTTCCTTTAAAGTATTTTAAAGCCACAAATTGTGATTTCTCCATAACATATATAATTAAAGTAAGTTGAAAATATTGAGATAACTCCATTTCAGTAAGACGATTACTAAAATTTGTGCTGAGTTTATT
Source organism: Agriotes lineatus (assembly GCA_940337035.1). Lineage (NCBI taxonomy): Eukaryota > Metazoa > Arthropoda > Insecta > Coleoptera > Elateridae > Agriotes > Agriotes lineatus. The sequence continues at coordinate 16,626 of CALNHX010012508.1, forward strand.
GATTTCACACTTCCGTTCTGGTATTTTTGAACCGGTAAAACCTATAATACGCGCATTATTCACGTTCGATTTTGTTCTACACCCTGTGTCGGTATTTAGTGGCCGGTTGCCAGTTTTTAGGTGTCGAGAGAAAGTTGTATATTAGATGCCAGTTTTCCAGGAATTCCAACCTCACATTTTGTCTTATTTATTTTATTTCCCCCCTTTTGTTCCAAAAATAGTCCCCGTGAAGCATTTACGTATTCATTTATAAAAATACCCATGTCTCATACATTTTTCTATCAGAATTCATTGCATGTTTATAGTAAATTTATAGAAAAATGTCTGGCGATGCACCTACACCTGATGAGGAGTTCGATAACGAGACTGACGGAGTATATAGACCTCCACCGGAGAAGACCATTGACGAAATATTAGCCGCCGATCAAGATGACGAAAGTCTAAGAAAGTACAAACAGGCACTCCTGGGTCAAGCAGAGTCAGGAACGGTGATCGTTGGTCAGTTTATTTTAGTATTCAATTGAACGCCTTATCATTCGAGTCAGAAAGATAAGATAATAGAATTACTGGATTTTATGTGAAATTTTCGATTTTAAGAGCCGAATGACCCAAGAAAGGTGATAGTTAAAAAGCTGGTTTTGGTGGTAGCTGACCGGCCGGAGGTGTCACTCGACTTGACTGGTGACCTTTCGAAACTTAAAAAGGAAACCTTTTTCATCAAGGAGGGAATCTCGTACAAAATTCGCATTGAATTTATTGTACAACGAGAGATTGTCCATGGGCTCAAATATGTACAAAAAACTTACAAGTTGGGACTTCCAGGTAAAGTGTACAATAGTTATAGCTAAACTGATATTTATGCTATTGATTGAATGTGTTATTTGATTTCAAAAATATATTGGTTTTTGTATTGGAAAAAAATGAAAAATTATTATAAAAACGTAGTAACCATTATAGTAAGATGATTTCAGATGTGATAAGCATTAAATGAACCGAATTTGAAATGATAAAAACTGCAGAACAGTTTATGCTGCTTACTTCAGTTTGTAATACAAAATATCGTACTGCAGTGTTTTTACAGTCGCTAGGGACTGATTACATAAAAATTCATAACTAAGTTTAATATGTTGTCACCCTGAAAATTGGAGCAAAAAATACTGATCTAATTATACTTTCTTTGCCGGTAACACGTCATTTTATTATGTTAGTTTGAATCATAAAACTTTGTTGATTCTGTGCATTTTCTATTTTTAAATGCTTTGAGAAAATTATACAAAGTTTTCCATTTAGAGCTAAACAAAAGAAAACAGTTTAAACTGACCTCTAGAAAAAATTCTAACACTTTTTTAATACAAAAAGAAATACGAACGGTACTGATGATGCAAATAATATTTTTTCTTATATTTTGGCGTTTACTTTTTAGGGTTTTATAATTTTATAATATTGGCAGAAAATAATTGCGATAATGGTTACTTGGGTTATAAGTCTGCTAAATGAGTTTTTATAGCGAGTTTGATGGTTACGGGGGAGCCTAGTTCGGAATTTCGGAAAGAGTACTGTAAAGGTTTAATTACTGGACGTATAGCGTACATTTTATTTCTTGTGGAGCAAACGACTGCCGGGATTGAACGGTGCCATTATTGAGGTCGAAGAACTGTCCGACCGATATGACACGGTCCAATCCCGGATATCGTTTGCTACGTAATGACAATGGCCTTGAAAGCCTCCGAAATAATTTTATTTATTGTTTGATTTTTTGATGAAGGTTAATAATAATTATGTAAAAAATGAAAAATAACTATGTGTGGTAATTTAATGAAATAATAGCTATTTACGTAACAAGGAATGTAAGGATCTATTAACATTTGAGGTAGGCAAGTACAAGCCAAGGCGAAGCCGAAAATAGATATAGTCAAAATGGCTGACTTCCGGTTTTACCGGAAATGATACTAACTTTGTTTTTTTAAATGGAACACCCTGTATATTTTATATTTTTCTGCATCTACGAGTCAAATTACATATAATAGTCTTGCAAATTTCAATTTTTTTAAACAAAAATTTATTTTTTTAAACAAAAATTTATTTTTTTATTAATTTTCAGTTTCAGATAAAGATCAAGTAGTGCATGATGCATATCGTTAGATTGGTAATTACATTTTCTATCTAATGGCAAGATGGCCCTTAGTAGGTGCCATTTAAAAAAAGTGACTTTCTTAAAAAACAGGTTTTGCAAATTATATTCTTTTATTAAAGGTTTGTTATTGACCTCATTGATAAAATAGCTATTATTAAGAGTTGCTAGAGTCAATTAGAAAAAAAAATTCCAAGTCAAGGCCTTCTATGGTAAAAAATAAAAATTGAAAAAATAATTTTTTGGTTTAAAAAAATTGGAATTTGGCAACACTATTATATGTAATTTGACTCATGTTCCATTCAAAAAATCAAAGTTGGTATCATTTCCGGTAAAACAGGAAGTCAGCCATTTTGACTATATCTATCGGCTAATCAGAAATTATGTCTAGTATCGTGGTATAAAATTTTATCCAAATCGATTCAAAAATAAAGAAGATATAAGCATGGCCCTAGTCTCATTGTCACCTGGTATACAGTGAATTTATTTTAATGCGTAATGTGATCGTGCCGTTTCCATGAGGATTTCTTTGTTACCTATTGGTTTCTAAGGATACGTCACGGAAACACAATGTGTAAATGCGTTTATTTTAAAGTGCTATATATGAACCGTAATTTTATTGAAAAAGAAGCACCACAAATAACATTTAATAACCCACATATTTGCTGTAAACTGAAGGCTTTAACCATTTGATCAACAGAATTCCTTCCTCCGTAGAATATATTATGTTTTTACATACTCAGTAATGTTTTCATTTTAAAATAAACGCATTTACACATTGCGCGTTATAATAAACTCTCTGTACAGAGTGGAAATTAAGTAACGCATAGATTCGGTAACTTAATAACGCTAAGGGGTGTAGCGATTCAAATTTCAGTGCATATGTTAATAGCTTCGGCTTCGGCTTTGTTTCATAATTTTCATGTCTGGTGCATAAACACTTTTAGCTTGAGTTTGCACACAATATTTTTTCTATGGCCTTAAATTTACTGTTATTAATCCTTAATTGTCGATTTTAACAAAGGTTTGCATTTATGACAGTTATAATTTATGTCATAGTAAAGAGATGGCCTTGACGGCACAGGTGACTGTTTCTGCAGCCGGTAGCTGTCAAATTTAGTTATCAAAGGTACACATTTTACTTTATTCATAGCACAATGCTTTAATTATTTAAAAAAACGCTACCTCTAATGAAAGAAATAACTGGAATAACTTTATAACTTCCAGTTTAAAATTCTAAATTCAACACCAGCTGTTTACTTTTAGCACATGTGCTAAAAGTTAACAGATGATTTCACTTTTAACGCGGTGATTTATAAAACGTCATTTTTAGTGAAACAAGCTAGTGCTAAGAGGCCTACTTTTAGTAGTGGTCGTAGAACAAGTAATTTTCAGATTTATACATCATTTGTCTTAAATTATTATTATTATTTAATTATGCTTAATGTGCTTTAACTACACGGTCATTAGCACAAAGTAACGTAACATATTTTACAATAACTTCATTAAATTAGTAATTTTAAAGAATTTCATAAGGATAGGGGGATTTTTGAAGGCCTCGTCTATTGTTGGGGGTATGTGAAGGTTCTTTCTGGAATCATCGTATTTCTTGCATTTTGTTAAGATGTGGTCGGTTGTGAGGGGTACATTACACACATCACAATTTGGTCGTTCACTTTTCTCTAGCAAGTAAGAATGTGTTAATCGACTGTGTCCAATTTTCAGCCTGGTAAGTCATACTTGTTGACGTCGACTATTGGGCTGGTAAAAGAGAATGGATTTGGTGTCGAATCGATTTCCACATGTTGTCTTCAATTCGTTTTCTGTTTGCTGAGTTAGGCAGTCCTTAAAGTTGTTCTTGGCGTCGTAATGGGTAATATAGTTGAAGTTGACAGCTTCATTCGAGGATATTGCTTCTTTTGCGTACCTATCTGCGTCTTCGTTACCTGGAATTCCGGTGTGTGAAGGTACCCATGCAAATTGAAGCATCTTTCCCGTGCGGGTGATAGTGGTCACTAACTTTTGGATTTGGCATAATAGAGATTCGTTCGGATACAGGTTTCCTATGGCTTGAAGGGCACTTTTGAAGTCCGAGCACAGAAGGTAATTGCCGCCTGTTTGGCCCTGGATCCATTCTAATGCTTTTAATATGGCAATGACTTCTCCTGTGAAAACACTGGTGTTTGGATGTAGGCGAACTTTAACGTTGATGTCACGAGTGACAAAAGCTGCCCCTACTCCGATATCGTTTTTCGACGCGTCTGTGAATATATATGTGTAATTCGAGAACGGGTACTTGTGGCAAAGTTCATTAAAACTGGCCCGAATTATTGCACAATTGTTATCAGTCTTGGTGATCGGTAAGAGATCAAAATTGACATTAAGAGAGGAGTGTGCCCAGGGAGCCATTTCTGGTGTAACTTTGGGGACAATTTGGGGAAATTGTAGGCTAACCTGGTTTAATAATTGTGTGATTCTGTAGTGGGATGGTTTAGGAAGATGGGGTTTTTTGTCATAGACTGAGTGGAACAGTGGGTCAAATATTGAGTGATAGACAGGGTTTTGGGGGGTGGAGGCTACTGATGAAGCGTATTTGAGCAAAAGTATTTCTCTTCTTCGTTGCAGTGGAAGTTCTTTGGCATTACAAAGAACTTTGCTGGTTGGACTAGTTATATAAGCTCCTGTGGCAATTCTTATAGCGGTATTGTGCACCGCATTCAGTACTTTTAATTTGTTGGGATTAGCTGATGCGTAAACTATTGAGCCATAGTCAAGTTTAGAGCGAATCAGGGTTCTGTACATTGTCATTAAGGTTGGCGTATCTGCTCCCCAGTCATAATTTGCTAGAGCTTTCAGGATATTTATTTTAGATTTACACTTGTTTTTAAGTGTCTCTAAGTGTGTACACCAAGAATGTCGCTTATCGAATATCAGTCCAAGTAGCTTGACGTGTTCACTATATTCAATCGGGTGGTTGTTTAATTTTAATCTGGGTTCCTGATTGTGTAAATCTTTTTTGCGGAAATGGATAGCTTTTGTTTTACTTGGAGAGAATTTGAACCCTGATATTTGTGACCAATTTGCCAAGTTGTCGATAGCATTCTGTAAATGATTTTGGATGGAAGTTAAATCCTTGCCCTTGCAATAAATTGTAATATCGTCTGCAAATAGGCTGATGTTTGTAGGTGGAGCAATGTTATTTGTGACGTCATTGATTGCTATTAGAAAAAGCGTAACGCTCAAGATTGACCCTTGGGGGACTCCATTCTGTTGGATCATGGTGGATGAGTAATGTCCGTTATATTTTACTTTAAACCTTCTTTCTTCTAGAAAGTTGTTTAAAAAGGCTAGTAAATTTCCATTTAAACCGTAGTCCATGAGAGATTTTAGGATACGATATCGCCACGCCATATCAAAAGCCTTTTGTAGGTCAAAACATACGGCGATTAAGTGAGACTTATTAGCAAAGGAATCACATATGTCGGAATCTAGGCGAATTAATTGGTCATAAGTAGAGCGATTACGCCTGAAGCCACTTTGGTACATGGACAGTATGTTATTGTATTCGAGGAACCAACATAGCCTATTGTTTAGTATTTTTTCTAACAGTTTGCAGAGAGTACAGGTGAAGGATATTGGTCGATAGCTTGAAGGGTTGGATCTGTCTTTATCAGATTTATAGATTGGGATGACTATGGCCTCCTGCCATGCTGAAGGAAATTGATGATTATTCCACAGCACATTATATATATCTAGCAGCTTATTTTTGGCGTTTCTGGACAACTTTTGAAGAAATATAAACGGTATGTCATCAGGACCGGGTGCTGAGTTCCGACATCTCTGTAAGGCGAAATCAAACTCTCGTCTAGTAATGGGAGAATTAATGGGGTTTGTTGGGTCATTTGTTATTGATATTGGTGTTTCGTTAGTTTTTTGGTGCTGTTCAAAAGCGTGATCGTAATTATCGTTGGATGAAGTATTTGCGAATGTCTTGGCTAGAGTTTCAGCTATTTCAGGTGCTGAGGTTACAATTGTGTTTTGAGTTTTAAGTGCAGTAATACTTCGTGAAGAAGAATTGCCCTTAAAAGCACTTAGTTTCCTCCAGACTTCGGATATATTCGTATTGATATTTAGAGACGATACGTATGACTTCCAGGACTCCGCTTTTCTAGTTTTTATTAGTTTTCTTGCTCTGGCTCTATATTCTTAAATGTGATGAAGTTTTCAAGGTTGGGGTGCTTTTTGTATATACGAAATGCCCTTTTACTTTCTTTGATGACTTTCGAACAATCTTGATTCCACCAAGGCACAGATTTGCGTTTGAGTGGAGGATTAGTTCTGCCAATCGTTGTATCGGCTGTTTCAACTACTATTTGAGAAAATTGGGAAACTAATGTATCGGGGTCCATTTTAGTATTAATCAGGTTCAGTTTGGAATCTATAGATAGCGAAAATTGGTCCCAGTCAGCTGTTAAAAGTTTCCATCTCGAAACAGGGCTATAAGTCTGTTTGAGGGAATCAACGAAATTAATTTGGATGGGGAAGTGATCGCTATCATAGAGGTGAGGAAGGACTTCCCATGATATATCTACAGATAGCTGACTAGAGCACATGGTGAGGTCAATGGCGGATAGCGTTCCTGTTGACATTGATATATGTGTAGGTGTCCCATCATTTAGTAACACAACATCTAAATTATCTATAATTTTTTCCACTATTCTGCCTCTTCGATCTAGTGATGCAGATCCCCAAAGAGGGTTGTGGCTGTTGAAATCGCCTACAATAATGAAGGGCGGGGGAAGCTGTTGAAATAGGTTTAGAAGATCAAATTGTTCGATTCTTTGACTATTAGGCAAATAAACACAACATAAGGTTATTTTTTTGGGATATGAGAACTGCAGAGCTACAGCTTCAATACTGGTAGTAATTGGTACACTTTGATAGATATGTGCGTTTTTTATAAAAATTGCTACTCCACCGCTCGCTATGTTTTGATTGTCGCGATTTTTATGATATGAAGAGTAACCTTTGAGGATTGCAACGTTGTTTTTCTTAAAATTGGTTTCTTGGATACAGAGCACATCGGGGAGGTAGTCGGATATAAGTAGATTGATATTTTCTAAACGGGTATAATACTCGTTGACGTTCCATTGTATGACTGTGAATTTTAATTAATAAGTGGAGTGCGTTGAGCTAGAGTCTGAGTCGGAAAGCTGGGATAGTTTTTTCGTATTCGGGTACATCGATTTTTAATGCTTCTGTGGTTGAGGTGTGGGTAGATATCACTAATCATGTTTGTAATTCCTTCGATATCTTTCGAGTAGGTTAAAGCCACGCTAATGAGGTCTTCTGTGCTGTATGAATTTTCTAAAAAGTCCTTGAAAAGATCATAAGATAAAACGTAGTTTCTGGTGGTGTCTTTCAGTAGCTTTCTGCGGGTTTTAATTGCTCTGTAAGAGTTTGACTAAGATTGGGGTCTATTTGTGTCGTTTTAGATTTTTTTGTTTTTGGAGTGGGTTTTTTGAACGGTTCTTCATTTTCTGACTCATTCGCTTCGTTGCTCTGGTTTTCTGTAGTTTGGAGAGTATCTCTTTGAGTTTCGCTTGCGGTGCTGGATGATACTTGTCTTTTTAATCCTTTTTGTGGTAAGTTATCCTCTACTTGCATTTGGGTGGCTTGTGGCACAACTGTCTCCTCATTGGTATGGATATTCACTTCGTTGATGTTGGTGAGATTAATGGGGCATCGAGCTGCTGGATGCCCGGCTTGTTTGCAAACGTAACAAGACATCCCGTCTGTAGAGATAAAGATTCTGTAAGTTGCCTCGTCATGCTGGACAAGAATATTATCTGGG
>CALNHX010012509.1:0-24607 GCA_940337035.1 Agriotes lineatus
GTTGGTTTTTGTTTGTATGTATAATCGGGTCATTAGCAATAAACGTATGAAAGGTTTACACCAATTTTTTAGCAGCATCAATAAGGGTAACGTCTACACCCCTTCTTCCGCTGACGCCATTGTAGAACCTACCGCTGAGCATAGACCGAGGCGTGTTAAACTTCTTTGTGGCGTGAATCTATAATTCATATTCTTTTTTGGGTATTTCTCCGTGGAAAAGGTACGTTTTCTTGTTTCTTTTTAATTGTTAATCGTTGATAACGAGGGCAGATTGCCCTCGAAACGTTCGTTATTTAATACGTTATTTAGGGCCGGTTGCAGAAAGCAATGTTTAGGGCCGGTTGCAGAAAGCAATGTTAAGTCTGGTGTTAGCTAACATCGCGTCAAAGTGAACAAAATCGCATCAAATTTTGTTTACTAATGTATTAGTTACCATAAGCATTTGAGATTTGATTCGTTTTTGTTCACTTTGACGTCGCGTTAGCTAACACCAGACTTAACATTGCTTTCTGCAACCGGCCCTTAATAATTTTAATTTGCAGAGTGACGAAATACCCAAAAAAGAAGACGGTCCATACCGAATTGACGAAACTTGTCAAAATTTTAGTGAGTCTGAAATAAAGCTTTGGCAATTAAAAAAAGAAAATATTAACTATTTTAAAACTTTATTGGCAAAATAGACATGCCAGAATTGAAATCTACTAAAACGGCGACATTTAAAAAATATATATAATTCCAAAAGACATTATTAAAGCAATAAAATTTCAAATTCAAGGAATAAATCGCAGAGTGTTTGAGCAGTGATAAATGAACTATTTGGCTGCAAAGCTACTCGCGAAAAATTACCAATTGTCATGATTAATGATAAAAATTTCACCTTTAGTAATTCCCAAAGTATAGGGATTAAATTCAACCGCAATTTCGTCGATTCAGCCAAACAGTTGGCACATGTATGTGATCAAAGGGAAGCCGCTAACACTTTACATTTAGCAATTCAAATTCGATTTTTCTCAAACCTCTAACCGCAGCTGAAGTGAGCGAAATAGTTTTGGCATTTCAAAATAAAAAGTCGGCAGGTAATGATGATGTACCCTGTTGTATACTTAAAGTATTCGGATTTATATCTTTACCTTTAACGTAGGTACATTTTAAATATATTTTTTTAACTTGGTTTCTTTCTAGATCAACTTAAAGCTGCCGTCATGGTTCCCATACTCAAAAAGAATCATTCCAATGACTTTAATAACTACAGACCCATAGCACTACTGTCTGTATTTTCCCAAGTTCTTAAAAAATCATATGTACATCGCCATCGCCTACAAATATTTTTCAATAAGTACCTAGGTAACACTCAGCCCCAGAAAATTTGGCTATACCTATATTTTTGAGCCCGTGCGTGCACGTCATCAATCCGCCTTTTAGTAAGGTTGTCGGTACCAACATTTGAAAAATATAAAACTACTTTTTTTTTCAATAAAACAATGATGAAAATTGCTTTTGCTAATAATATAGCTTAATATATTGCTAAGCCGTACATTTTTTTGTTTTAATATTTCATAATTTCCATGAACAATAGCAAAAATTATAATACGTCGGGGTACTTTGTGTTTTCAAGTTCTGCTCAGGGAGTTAATACGTACACATGTCACTCTTTAAAACGACTTATCGAGAGATCCAAAAAAAAAAACTGTTCCTCAGCGGGCTATGGAAATTCAACGTATGAATAATATGTTGGTGACACTGTACGTCAATGTCAAATTCGAGGTTATCAGGTTAGGTTTTCCGTCAGTTATGACACAAATCCTAACCTGCTAACTTCGAATTTGACATTGACGTACAGTGTCACCAACATATTATTCATACGTTGAATTTCCACAGCCCGCTGGAGAACAGTTTTTTTTTTATCTCTTGATATTTGTTATAGTAGTTTTGACAGATATTGACAGTGACATATAGTTTAGTTTTGCATTTTAAAAATCCGTTGTTTTCATAACGAACAAGTTATACTGTCGTTTTTTCACTGCTACAAATTACTTTGCGGAAGAGTTTAGCTGCTGGAAACGGGTGGTAAACTCTAAGCTAAAATGTCGACAGCCTTGCCCAGAAAGTCAAAAGAGCTTGTTGCCGCTTTAATAAGATATTTGGAACGAGAAAGAGACAACGGTGGTCCACTTATACCGCTAACTGCTGTGAGAGAAGTAAGTAATTTACACCTGTAATATACTTACTTACTTAATCCTAGGACCTTTCTACCCTTGCGGGTGTATGGTCAGGGAGTGGGTAGGGTTTTATTATGTCTTCGGTGTCTTTCTCCATTTCCGTTCCCATTCTTGCCTATTTTGTACTCTATGCCTCCCTTAAAGGCTGCATTCCTAACTTCTTTCCTCCACGAATTTCTCGGTCTTCCTTTCCTTTTCTTTTATGTGTGCGTGCTTCAAATATTCTTCTCACCGTCTTATCTTCTACCATCCTCATTACATGCCCTAACCATCTTAACTGCCCTTCTACTATCGTATCATAATTCGTAATATAATGACCAACTACATTAATCGAAACTTTCTAATGTTTTGGTGTTACAGAGAGTTGCCAATGCTTTAAATTTAAGCATACGAACAGTCTCTTCGATTTCGCAGACCTGCAAATCTGGCGAACTTCTGCGTAGCCCTAAAAAAACAAAAACGAGACAAGCCTGTAAGTGATGTCGACGATTTCGATCAGGTTGCAATTCGTAATGCTGTATACACCATGGTTCAAAATAGTAAGTTGGTGTTACTCTAATGATAAAAATGTAAAAAGTATTTGAATTTTGGGTTGTTACAAAGTTTGCTGTTTTTAGAGCAATACATTACCCAAAAAACACTTTCACAAGTTTTAAGAGAAAAAGATATCTTTCATGGTTCAATTAGTTCGTTGAGAAAAATTCTTCACAACATTGGTTTTCGTTATAAGAAAGATGACCCTCGCAGAGGATTAATGGAATTACCCAATATTGCATTATCTAGAGTTCGTTTTCTGCGAGAGTATGTGAAAAATTTGCAATCTGAAAGCGGGCGCCTATGTGTATTTTTAGATGAAACTTGGGTGTTTGAAAATGGAACAATTTGCAAATCATGGCAAGATGACGATGTAAGAAGCGTACGAAAAATTAAACCAGAAGGACGCAGGTAAATGAGTTACTAATTGTAGTAAACAACTATGTAATTCATGCTTGAATTGTTATAGATATATAGTACTTCATGCAGGAAGCAGTGAAGGTTTTATTCCTGAGGCATCATTAATTTTTGCTTCAAAAACCAAAGATGCTGACTACCATGGTGAAATGAACAAAGAAAATTTCTAAAGTGGTTTAGCGAGCGATTATTGCCAAAATTGGAAGAACCGTCTATTATTATTATGGATAATGCGAGTTACCACAGTAGTTTAATGGAAAAATTGCCAAACTCTTCCTGGAAAAAGGCAGAAATACAAAATTGGCTGCAAAAAAGAAATTTAGAATTTCCAGACAATGCTTTAAAACTCAGTTTACTGGAATTGTTGCACGGTTAGTTTTGCTTATTATTTATGAATTAGTTAGAAATATTATTTTACATTTTATAGCACTACATTTTTTCATAGTAGTAATTCTTGATATATTTGTAGCAATAAGCCTGAAAAAATTTATGCTATTGATCAAATGGCCCTTGAGCATGGACATATGGTTTTGAGACTCCCTCCATACCACTGCCAATTTAACCCAATAGAAAACATTTGGGGAATTTGTAAACAATATTACAACAAACACATTGGGGAAGAAGGTTATGGCAGGGAAAAATGTCTACAGATGTGGCAGAAAGCACTGGCAACAGTTACACCTGATATGTGGAAAGCTACTGTGGAAAAAACAAATAAAACTATTGTCGATTGGTGGCATAGAGAGGTTGGTTTCGATCGAGAGGATCAAACACCTGTAATAATCGACCTCGAGGATGATTCAGACGATAGTGACGTTGAATTTGAATCGGAATAAACCAACCGCTAAAACAGCAATGTTTTCCCCTTGATATCGAAAAGCTTTTTTTAAATTAAATTCACTAATAACATGTAAATCCATGTTTAGCCTGAAGAAGTGTCTAGATATTAAAGAATGAAACGTTGCAAATATCTGTCCTATTCCAGTAATTGTTTAATACTATACTAATGTTGTATTTTTAACTCATTGTTTTTCTTAACTACTTGCGTTTATTGTTTTCCACTCTCTAAACTTGTGTCTGTATTAAGTTAAACTTATGGTCTTCTTTACTGGATTTGTGTTGTCTATAAAATTTAATGCTTTAGTTAGAACTACAGACATAAAGAGATAGAGTGACAAGGTCAACATGACACACACACACTCAGCTCACACAATGGTTGTTGTGCAAGCGCAAAATGCGCGCTCCAACTTTGTATCTCGAATCCGGGGCAAGTTGAGCATTGTACCGCCAGATGCAAGCACATAAAGCACCAGCCTCGACACCGCAAGGTAAAGCGAGGTTATCGATTATACATACATATATACATAGTTATTTTAAAATGATAATTAAATGATTTATTTGATTTAGTTGTTAAAATACTGCGCAATTCCAATTATTATTCTTTGTGAAAATATGTAAATTATTTTACTATTATAGTCAATTTGTTCTTTATTTTATGTGGTACTCAATACAATGTTTTTATTAAAATAAATCGAGCAAAATTGTATTTTTAATTGATTTTAAGTTGAGCACGAAAAAATACATAAATACCTGCACAAGTGCACAGTATTATAAGTAGCCTCAACAGGTAGATAACATATACAGTAAGGACAGCAAGTAAGCAAAGTATCAGTTACAGGAAAATGCGTCTAATCCGTATACCTGAAGTGCGCCAATTCATTTCACACAAGCTACACATCGTTCAAGTTTTTAAAGTGCTGATTTTCTAAGGTAGTTTGGTCACTTAATTTTACATTAATTGATAGTTGTCAACATTTACAATAAAATTTTATGTAAATTAATATGATGTTAGTTTTTAGTTTTCCTGTTGTGGTTTTTTCTTTCATCTTTAAAATTTGAATTTAATATATTCATTCAATTCTAACTGTTATAGTTGTATTTTATCTACCTTCACTTCACGTTAAAATGCAATTTTATCGTCTAGGCGACAAAAATTACATATTCACATTGTTGGTAGCACTGTCAATCTATGTGAAATTAGAAATTTGCAGGTTAAATGTTACGTCAGTCGCGTCAAACAACATACTTTTAGTGACTGTATATGGCTCATATAAACGTACTAGGATATGATGTCATCAATATGGTATGACGTGCACGCACGGGCTCAAAAATTCAGGTATATATTGAAGGCAAATCTACGCAAGATGCCGTGCTGTCAAAGTATGAAGAAATAATATCACATTTTGATTATTAATTAAAATCAATTGGAATTTTCTTCAATCTTTCGCTAGCCTTCGAGACAACTAATCACGCTTTATTTCTGCAGAAGATACATAACTACGGTATTCACGGTCCTGTCCTATTATGGATCAAATCCTAGATTTGTATTTAGAAAATAGATGTTAGTTGGTACGCGTTGTACAAAATGATCAAATAGTAACATCGGAAACCAGTAATGTTCAATGCAAGGAAGCATTATAGGACCGTATCTTTGTAGAAAGTTCGGAAATGTATGTGACATGGGCAGAGACGTATTAAGTTAAAATTTTTGTTTAATTGAATAATTAGTTTTAAAGATAAAAGCATAAATATGAGAGTAAAATATTTGGTTCAAGTATATAAAATTGTTATTTATAGTAGTTTATTTATCTAGAACGAAAAGTGACATTTTAAAGGACGAGAAAGTTGTTTACGGCCGAGGCGTCAGCCGAGGGCGGAATTACTTGCGAGGACCTTTAAAAACACTTTTCGTTCGTGGTGAATACAACGGTTTATTTCATACTGCAAGTTTGATGAATTTTAAATTTAAAAAAATGAATTTATATCTCGCACAAATTATTCGTAAAAATTAAGTAAGCGGCAACTCATACATATTTCCATAGCGACGGAAGTTTGTTACAAATAAAAACGAAAAACCGGCGTCAATTTTCTGTGTTTCATTCGATTACTGGTTTTAAAATGGATACAAATGAGATACCGCAAGATATTCTGGATGAAGCTGATCGCGTAAAGAAGAATTTGATGCCACATAAGTCACGAAATCAATACGAAAAGGAATACCAGTTGTTTTGTGAGTGGAAAAAGGAAAAACACATTTTCACTGTAAATGAAGATGTCCTTTTAGCTTATTTTTCTAATAAGGTAAGCAATTTTAAAAAGTACAGAAATAAAATAAGAATTATAATAATTATAGTCAAAAACGTTGAAATCTTCTTCCTTGTAGTCCAAATTTTCGATGTTAAAATCAACACTACGTGCCAAGGATGATATTGATATTGCAAAGTTCTTTAAATTAAAGGCGTTCTTAAACGGGAATCTGTTGGTTATGAAGCTAAGAAATCCCTGATTTTGACGAGAGAACACCTAAATAAATTCATGGTGGAGGCTCCAGATGAAATGCATCTCGCCATGAAGGTAGCATAATTTATATTCTTTTAGAAACAGTTTAAATTTCCTAATCTATTCCAGATTATAATTTCATTTGGACTAGGTAGAGCTCTCAGGCGAGAAAAACTATACAATATCTCTGTTCGCGATATTCAGGATAAAAATGATGTTCTCATCGTGACAATACCCGTTACGAAAACAAATCGGAAGAGAGTTTTTACGATAATTAACGAAATGGATGGTATAAATCTTATAGAACTGTATAGAAAGTATAGAGCATTCCGTCCGGGACACATTAATCACGACAAACTATTCATATACTATAAAGGAAATAAATGTAGCGTTCAGCGTATCGGAGTGCATACTATAGCCAAGGTACTGTCTCAGATAGCTAAATATTAAAACTTGCCAAATGCAGAACAATACACTGGGCATTGTTTTCGACGGAGTTCTGCAACTATGTTAGCGGACCCCGGCGCGGACTTGATTAGAATTAAAAGACATGGAGGATGGAAAAGCTCAACTGTGGCTGAAGGATATCTAGAAGATTCGATGGAGAACAAGAAGAAATGTTCAAAAATGGTATTGTAGGGAGAGAACAATGCTTTTGGAACCTCGAATACGCCTGTCGTGCAAACCTTTAGTGCAGCAACTTACAATTTAGAAAATCCGATGTCCATCTCTGAATCGACTGTGACTGAAATATATGAAGAAAACAGAATAAATATGTCCCCTCTTTCTAACGCAAGTGTAGTTTTTAAAAAATCAAAGAACTGCACTTTTAATGTTTATTGTATTAGCAAGTAGTTAATGAAGTAATGTTATTATTGTTATGAAATTAAATCATTTCTTGAACTTTGAATAAATTTGAATTATTCCTGTCAGCAACTGACGTATAATTTTAAAGTACTTGAACTTTAATATTTTACTTTAAAGTACTAGGACTTTAATGTTCCATTTTTTGTACCATAAATAGTCCGAAAAATGTCATTTTTGACATCAGTATGGAATAAAACAAATTATGATAGAACTGAGGTTATCGATATCAGTTCTATAATTAATAGCATTGGGACTTTTTTGTATTTCAATCATCTCAAAGCATTAGACGTTTTTTAGATTATTCTCTTCATGTAAAATCTTAGGTGTATTAAAATTGAATTTATGTAGCGAATCATTGGCGTGGTCAGCCAGTGCAGTTTTTTTATTGAACGGAGATAAATTATTAATTTTAATTGAGTACTTGTGTTAGTTCTGTTTTTTAATAGCTGTTTTGTTTGTCCTATGTAGATAGAGTTGCAGTTATTACAGTCAATTTGATAAGCCAGTTTCGATTGCATATTATTTTCAGTCTTGTCTTTTAAATTCGTGAAAAATTTATTACCTAAAGTTGTTATGAAATTGTATTTATTAAGTTCTTTTTCAATGTTTTCAGAAAGTTTTGGGATATAGTTAATGGAAATATTTTTTTTGTTAGAAATGTTTGAATTTTTAAATTCTTTGCCCAAGCAATTTGGTTGTAGATCTATTGATTGATTAATATTATTGCAATTGTTAATTATATTAATTCAATATTTAATTTGTTTTTTAATAAAATAAATTGGATATTCATTTATGATTAAGATGTTTGTAATGATTTCTAGGTTTTTTTCATAAAATTGCTTTCAAGATAGTTTGATAGTTCGGTCCACTAAATTGTTAATTACACTTTTTTGGTATTTAATTGAGGTATCAGAGTTAAAATTTAAATATCTACTAGTGTTTTACCTTTTTTTGAAACTAATTCGTTAATATAATTCCATTAGCCTGTCTGATTAATGTTAGGCCAAGAAAGTTTATGGAGGCATCATCGTTTTTTTTTTGTTTTTTTTTTTTGGTTTTTGTAACAACCACAATACTTTAGGTAATAACATTTTTCACGAATAAGATAAGACTGAAAATAATATGCAATCGAAACTGGCTTATCAAATTGACTGTAATAACTGCAACTCTATCTACATAAGACAAACAAAACAGCTATTAAAGAATAGAAACACAAGTAAAATTAATAATTTATCTCCGTCCAATAAAAAAACTGCACTGATTGACCACGCCAATGATTCGCTACATAAATTCAATTTTAATACACCTAAGATTTTACATAAAGAGAATAATCTAAAAAAGTGTCTATCCTTGCAGACGATTGAAATACAAAAAAGCCCCAATGCTATTAATTATAGGACTGACATCGATAACCTCAGTTCTATCTATCATAATTTGTTTAAATAACAATTTTATATACTTGAACCAAATATTTTACTCTCATATTTATGCTTTTATCTTTAAAACTAATTATTCAATTAAATCAAAATTTTAACATAATAGGTCTCTGCCCATGTTACATGCATTTCCGAACTTTCTACACTTTGCGCATTGACTGATAACTTAAATATGTGAATGGCCTTGCAAGCCCCTTTATTAAATTTCATTTGCATTCTGCCTTCAGAACAGCTAATGCCTTCTGTTTCCTAATTATATCCAAGTATGGATTGTACCTAAAGAATGACTGCTTTTATTAATTAATAATTTTATTATGTAAACCTTGAAAAATGTCGTGAAAGAATTTCCAAAAATCTTTTACTAATCATGTAATTACACCTGTTAAAGGAAAAATTAAATTGTTCGCTAAGCTTATTTTTTCTATATTCAGAATGTATTAACCTTGTATATTGTAATAAACTTTTAAATTACTGATGAAGCCGTCAAATGTAACGAAACGTTTAATAATTTTTTTAATTTTCTTTAAATTTAAATTAAAGTATATTTCACGACAATATGATTTTTAGTTATCATCAAAAATCAACATTCTACATAATTTTTGACTAATATTCTCCTAAATTACTTTTGAAATTGTAAATTAGGTCACTAAATGGTTTATTCACGATGTTACATGACATATTTTGAACAATTTCTATTGAGCCTTAACTAAAAGAAGCCGCGTAGCGCAGCTGGGTAGGCGCTAGGCTTGCATTAAGTAAATCGTCGGTTCGAATCCCGAGGGGGCCGGAATTTTTCCGCAGCCTTGGCGATTGGAATCGGGCTGAGTGGGACCATTCACAGTTGGGCACCAAATTAACTGTGCCCTACTCAGAACCACAGACCTAAGAGATAGAGTAACAAGGTCAACACATCACCATGACACACACCTAACACACAATGGTTGCTACGCAAGCACAAAATGCGCGCTCTAACTTTGTATTCCGAATCCGGGGCAAATTGAGCATTGTACCGCGAGATGCAAGCGCATAAAGCACCAGCCTCTACACCGCAAGGTATAACGAGGTTATCGATAATACATTGAACCTCAACTAATATTACACACTAATACATTTAAATTTTACATTTATCAGTATAAATACCTTTCGTAGGTCTACAAAACAGTTATCTTTGGCTTCTTATCTTGTGTGTACTACGGTTATTGATATAAGAGCCCTTTATACTCAAAATGTGTGCCTATTTTGTCGATTCCACATAGAAATTTTTTTTTCTGATATATCAATTAAATAAATTCAAATTCGCTGTGCCTACATTGGTTTCTATCGATAGCAATATATTATTTGATACGGAAATTCTAGGTGTACCAACCTATTTCACGTTACTTCAAGGAAACCAGCTTTTATTCCCAGTTGCAGTTCAACTTAACCCCGGCTTATTATTTCCTTGCATATCAAAGTTAGAACGCAGCAAACGACAGTGGAAAGGGCAGGAATAGCAAACTGTGAAATGACGATCCCACAAAGTAATCAAAACTCGACATCTGTATAATTTAAGAAATAATTCCTGGATATCGATCGAATTTGGTGCTTTTTTATATTCCTACGAGCGTCAGAAGTTTGCGGACGACTTTGAGAAGTTATAAGAAAGCTTTATTACTTTTCTGTAGAGGAATTGAGCTTTATATAAAATGCAAACACGCGTACTTCTTCTGAATTTCTACAGGGGAGACTTGGGAGTTCATTTCTCTGCTGCGATATGTAAGCATCGGCGGCCAGGATTTAGATTGGGTTTTGACAGGCCGTCGGCGGGGCAGATTAGCGGAAATATAGCAAATGATGGCTCTATAAAGGGTGTTGGTGTAGGACTTTGAGTAAAAATAAGAACGCTACGATCTTGTAGGACCATGCTAGCACTTTTATTAAATCAAAGCTTAAATGTTCATGATAACTTCTTTTGGGTATTACGCCAACCCTTCTTTTAAAAAACCGTAATTATAATTTTGTTAAAGCAGTGCAAAGTGCAAGCTCTACATACTACAAATTTTAAAGGAATTGCTCTATTTTGCACAATCCAATACACGTCTGTGCGCAGTTTGGGAAGCACTGACGTAGCGCAGTCAGCAAACTACTGCCCTTTCGTGCACCTCTCATTTATCTTTAATAACTCCTCACACGTCGTAAACGTACTTCCGGCATTCTGTGACGGATCTCACGACAAAGCATGTGCACCCTAAACAGCTTTATTTGAATATTTTATAATGGCCGAGCCGGCTTTCGGTTATTCCGTTTACTGTCCATTACAACTGTGTCTAGGATCTAATTAAGTGTGAAAACAATATCAAAGGGTTTACTGGAGCGAATTAAAGACCGGCTTAATCTGCCTACGCAGCTCTCATGCGTGCAGAGGATCGACCTTTTCTCGGTTTCGGGTCAAACCGAAGGTTTTTGCCGGATATTTTTGCAAAACTTCCTATGACTCGTTATTTTTGTATGGTTTACTGTCCTACATTTATTAGAGCTAACCTATTTGGACCCGTTATGTTTAAACTAGTTTTGGATGTAACGATGTATGTGTTAGAGGCAGATGCCGAATTCGCTCAATTGCCGAAATGGAATACTTGGACCGGCAACTTCGTAATACTTAAATCCGCTCAATTGCCGCATTAATTTTCTCAATTGCAGCATTGACCAAATTATTTTCGGCAATTGTGAAAAATCGGCATCTGATTCTAACATATGCACCAACTATCTATTGTAGTAATATTGGAACTGCAGTTAATGCTGCCGCTTAGCATGTTTAGGAAAACGCAAACTTTGTAATTTAACAACGTTAATACAATTAAAATTGTCTACAAAAAGCAGGACGTTTGTTAATACATTACTGGAACAAACCCCTCCCCGTTAATCATCTCAACGGCAGGATTACTACAAATCTTTAAATATGGTTTCAGTAAAGATGATAGATTTAAATAAACACCTTCCTAGTTAAACAAGTAATAAAGTCGAAAGCTGAACAATCCCTTCAAGGGCAGATTTCACGATGACAAACACTGCAATAGAGAAGGTAAACGAAAACTCATAGCGAATGGATTAAACGCTGCAGAATGGAACATCAGGCTAGAAACGACAACAAAACATCGCGTTGACGTGGAACCTGAGGAGATGGCGGCTGGGCGAGACACTTTCGTCGTAGGCCGCTTGGGCTAACCGGACGCATAGATGTCTGTGGGAGAAGCCAGATGGACCCTCGTTGGGGAAGGTGTCGTTCCCGATCTTCTGGAAGCAGGTGCGCATGTCCAGGTGAAATATATTGGTGTCGGGCTGGTCCTCACGTGCTGGGCGAACCTGGGAAAGGGCACACTTCGGCGACACGCTGAGGGTGCGGGCGAAAACTTGGGGTGTTCTTGGCGCAGCCAGATCGTCTCTCGGAGGCGGAAGCGGTGGGCCAGAATTTCGGCGACTTGCAGCGCATGTTCCAAGTCGTGGGCTTGGACCTTCTAGCAGACGTGGTAAAGCTGGTTTGGTTGAACGTGGCTGATTGCTGGGGCTCTTCGAAAGGAACTCTAGTTGCACATTCGGAAAGTGCACACATAGAGTCCTGAATCTTGGCGAGGCCTTGTGCTGGAGCATGGGTGATCGCAGGCGAGCTGAACTAGGTTCGCGCCGTTAACCGGCGGTGGGAGCGTTCTCTGGCCTGTTTTCGCGAATTCGGCCGTAGCTTTTTAAACCATGGCGGTAGCAATGTAATTTATATTTCATCGTATAGCGGTTAAAAAGGCGCATCTTTTGATAGCAAATTAGCTATTTTGGTTGATTCTGCGGCGTGTTTTATATAACTGCATATTTATTTATTCCGATCTCTAGTAGCACTTTCGTTTTCCTTCCGGAAAGTGACATTAACCGTCTAATTCTTTGCTTCGGTCTGCTCGAGATAAAAGGTTTTATTATCGACGTCTTGTAAGTCTTTCTTTTGTTACGCGCTTAGGGCCAAGACTAGAATATTTTGAAAAGCCGTTAGGTTGACGGTCGGGTACCTGCTGGCAGTTTCTCGAGTTTCGTTTATAAACATACAATTTCGTATTTCTAGAGGTTTGCGGGTGTAATGCGGTGTTCTAGATTTTAATGGAACTGCTTGTAAAATGACGTCGCGGTGTCGGAAGGTGATGCTGACAGATGAAAAAAAGGAATTTTTAAAAGAACCGCGCTTTATCGAATCGAAATAACGAAGGGCCTATGATCAGATGTCAGAATCATATCAGGTTAAACAATGGAAGAAAAACCATTTATAACTGTAACTATATTAACAAAGTAGTTCTCACAGCAGACTTGAGAACAATTACAAAAATTGAAAGAAAAAAATACAAAATTGTATAAAACTGGCGCTGATCTCCTGTGGTGGAGTCAGAAGCCTAAGAACTAGAAAGTGTTAAGTTTTACGTGATGCGACAGATTCAGATGGACTTGTTGGTTTTTTTTGTCGTCAAGTCGCCGTCGTACTCCATTTTTTAATACTTTAACGTTGGGATGTGTTCTTGAATATAGCTGAATTTCCTTGTCCTGAGACCAGCTCGGACCAGTTTCAACATTTTTGCAATGTAGGTGACCTTCCCCGTAAGCCAGTTTTCTCTTGGTGACAGCCTTTCAACTACACCAGATTAAGCCTTCGTGGGCTGATGCTGGAAATCTCGTAGTTTTAAGTTGTGGATTTACTTTTACTTCATGTTGCTATTGTTAAAAAACTGTATCATCTGCGCTGTGTGCATGTTGATTAGTTTTTTTATGTTAAGTACCTACCTCTTCTAAATATAATATGTATGCCATTTTGTATTTATATTTTATACCGATACTGTTTTTATGTGTGCGTTTAAGTAAGTGTTCGCCAAACGGACACAAGTTTTAGCTTTTCTCCATATGGAAAGACTAAATGTTCTTTGTTCTAGTGCGTTCGCTGAGAATTATTTCTCCCTTCTAAAAATAGCTTAATAACGGGCAAGCCTCGGTTGCCCGCTGATTATTTCACACATGCTTAGTATAACGTTTTAATTTTACCACTTCGCATACCAGGGTTCTGCACAACAATATGCAGCTGCGACTATAAGCGAGTTACGCAGCAAGGTCAGCGTATAATTTTTATGCTAGCACCTGGAAAGCGGTGTTATTGTTTCGAACGTCAGTTTTTAGCTGCGGGGTGCCCTAAATTTATTCAGAGTGAGAGCCTGATGTTGCTATCGACGTAGATCAATAGGAATTTTAAAAGCGGGCTAGGAAATATTTGATTATTAGGGTTTAAACCCGTCAACATAGTAATTTCAGGCACACTGCGACTCAAGGATTAGGTTTTTACATTGTTAGAGGAAAACTGTCAAGCCTGTCAACTTTGTATTTCCAGACGCACTGCGACTTGAAAATGAGGTTATCAAACAGGATCTATGGGCTGCGATTTGCACTAGGCAGTTTTACTAACCTAGACCAGAAGGTAAGGTTCAGGTCGGGTAGGTATTTCGGTGAATTTTAATCTTCAGGGAGAAGCTCGATTTATAACTTATTTTACGCGAGCTCGTTTTGGAGGATGAAACAACTCACGCGGTCACTCCGAGGGAGCCGGATGCCGGAGTTTTCGGGTTCTGGATAGGTGACAACTTGCTTAGCAAGATTAAGCCTATGGGGCCTTAAACCCTTCAGAGTTTAAGCTTTCTCCTGGCTGAAGTTCGGCTCAGGTGTCATCAATTTTCTTATACACGTTCGAAACCTGCTTCCATTTCGATCATCTGGGAAAACTAAGTGGGAAGACATGTGGAAGAATATAAGTGGGACAGAAGAGTGAAGCTGCGCAGACCTGCGCTTCGCTGAGAAGTTGGAACCTGGATCACCTGATGCGAGGGGCAAAACGGATTTTGTGATGTAAATTGCGTCGTGCAAATTAAATGTGTTTAGCACAATCTATTACAATTTGCAATCCTTAGCTTTGAATATAACCTCGCATGACAGTACATCGCTAAGAAAATTTTTAATTCCACACATACCGCACATACCTTCCTAGGCTGCTAGTTAGTTCCCATACGCAACTAAAAATTACGCATAGGAAAGTAGCGTGAAATTAGATTGTATTGTGTTGTCAATATGCAATAGACGAATAAGACACAAAAAAGTAGAATTTTTTTTTCATAGCATTTTATTTATTACTGCACTGCTTAGTAATTGATCTAAATATATTTATTGCAAATAGGACAATTATAGAGTTACTTGAAACATATTTAATAATGGGGTCAAATATAATGTACACCAAATTAAACCATACATCCCTAGCGCTGTCCACCAAAAAATTTAATGAACATCAAAAAATCTTAATGCAACCCAAATTATTATACTTCGGAAAATGAGAGCAGCACCACTAAAATAGCTATGTTGCGTACTATTTTACCATTGCTTACATTTTAAATTCCATATGTCTATCAATTTTACTAAATGTTCACCAAATTTAGAACGCTCAATTTACGCGTCCGTGCTGTACATAATAAATATTCGTGCTATTCATTTATATTTAGTGTTTCTCGAAAAAACTACTTGTGGGTCAAATAATTATTCTGTTACTTCAAAAATGAAATATGCTCGCGCATCTTTCCTTGTCGTTTCCAGACAAACTTCTTGCAGGCTTCCGCTTGCAGCCGCACACTATGCTTGGTAGCTTTTGCAGTGAGTGTAAGCAGTGTAGTGTCATATGATAAACTAAAATGGCCGATGAAAGTTTACCAGGGCCGAGTAGTGTTCCAGACGAAGTTCCGCTGTTTCACTCTTCTTCGGAGTCGGATGGAGAAACTGACACGGTACAGCCTAAAAAACGGCGCAAGCAAGGTAGGATTTGGTGTTTTGAGAGAAAATTTTCGAACATTAAAAATGCAGAAGAATTTATTACAAATGAAAAATTGTGGTCCTTTCACAAATGCCATTGTACGGAAGAAGGTGTAAAGCGATATTATCGCTGTAATAAAGCCAAAAGTCGGGCAATGCAATGTTCAGCTGCTCTTTATTTATTACTTGATGCATCCAGTGACGAGATAATATTATTTCGAACTGAAAAAGGTCACGACCATCAAAATTTGGAGTCCCAATCGAAATGTGGGTTGAGCGATGAGACGAAAAAAGAAATAGACAAATTGTTCGAATTACGTTTGAAGCCCAAATCTATTATGGTCAATTTGAGCAAAATACAAGGATTGACTCTACCGTCTATGAAACAATTGAACAATTATGTTACAATTTTACGTAAAAAGAAGTATGGATCTGCAGTAATAAGCTTAGGAGAACTAGAATCCTGGTTAATGACCAACTCCGAAATACCTTCCGATGATCATCAAGTTTTTGTTGCTGCATACGAAGTTTCTAAAGACGACTCAAATCCAAGCTTCAGATTTTTGTTATCGACCAAATATTTAATTGGTCTATCGCGTCAATGCAACGTGATTCATGCTGACGCGACCTATAAACTTGTATGGCAAGGGTTTCCAGTACTCATAGTTGGAACCACGGATAGAGATAAACATTTTCACTCTTTTGGTCTTGCTGTTACAACCACAGAACAAACAAATGATTTTGTGTTTTTATTTCAAACGTTAAAGAATACAGTCCTATCACTGTATTCCTACGATTTAACTTGTAAAGTTTTGGTATGTGACGCAGCCAAAAGTATCCAAAATGCGTTTGTGCAAGTATTCGGTCATGATACAATTATACGAATGTGCTGGGCGCATGCAAAAAAGAAGATTCAAGTACGAGTTGAGCAATCTGTGCAAAAGAAATGCCAGAAGGACGTACTAAATGATATTGATTCTTTGCACTGTGCTTCAACAACGGAAGTTTTTGACAGGGCCTGCGAAACATTGCTAGATAAATGGAAAGACGAAAAAAATTTTGTACTTTATTTAAAAGACGAATGGTTCACTCAAAATCGTTGTTGGTATTTGGGCGCCGCACCGGGGACACCTGCCACAAATAATGCATTGGAGTCTTTTAACAGAATAATAAAAGACAAAGGTACACTTTCAATGAATAGCGTGATTTGGTATTGTTAATAATGTTATTATTTTTAGGTACACTTCGTGAGCGCCATCCGCTTGCTCGATTCTTAATCATTGCTTCAGAAATGGTGAAGGATTGGTCTAATGAGTACACTATAAACAGCGAGAGAGAGTTTAGCCACTTGCCAACGATGTCTTTGAAGATGTGGACAAAAGCTTATCAGTGGGCCAAATTGTCTAAAAAAATATCGTTAAAGCATACTAGTGAAATGAAGCGGTGTTACAGAATTCCAGGTGGAGGTGCACTGGAATGTGAAACGTTTGAAGATATGTGGGAGACGTTTGACGACTACAAAAAACAACATTTCAGCGAGTGGGAAGTACAGTTACCACAGGACGAGTCTGACTGGCTGAATGGCACATGCAATTGTCCAGATTACCTTAGAAATTACGTTTGCAAACATTTAGTAGGGTTAGCAATTCGCCTGAAACTTGTTGAACCACCTACTGAAGCAAGGAATGTACCAATTGGAGAAAAACGTAGAAGAGGGCGGCCCACTAAAGCTAAGAAAGCCTTAATAGTGCAATAAGTACTTGTTTCATTTTCATTTTTGTTTTGTGAATGTTGTGTTTGATTTTATGTTAAAAAATATATTGTTTTATTTCCAAGTATTCGTAAGACTTAATAAGTTTCATTTTCATTTTTGTTTTATATATGTATTGATTTATTTACAAGTATTTTTCAGACTTATTTCTATGTCCCCATTTATAAACGAGACCTAATAAAGTGATATTAACGCTAACAAGAATTATAAATCTGGGTATACTTTTGAAATTGAATGTGGTATAAAATATAGTAAACAATGTGTATTTTTGCTAAACAAATAGTGTTTTTTAACTGCCAAATAATATAAGACACTGACGAAAATTAAATATCTGGGTATCATCTTAGAATTAAATGCGGAATAAAATTTGGTGAACATTTAGCATTTTTAGCCAACAAAAGTTATTTTTAGGAACAAATAATATAAGAGACTAGCATGATGTCAATATTTGGTGGTCGGTCTAAGATTATGTATTTTCGTAATTTTGGTGAGCATTTAGTATTTTTGGGAAACGAAAGTTATTTTTAGGAACAAATAATATAAGAGACTAGCATGATGTCAATATTTGGTGGTCGCTCTAAGATTATGTATTTTCGTAATTTTGGTGAGCATTTAGTATTTTTGGGAAACGAAAGTATTTTTTTGTACGAAAAGATTGGGTAAATTTGGTAGACTGTTAAATACCACCCTTTAATAATTACCTTTGTAAACTACTTCTCCAATAATTTTTCTGACACTAATTGTATGAAAAAATAAAAAACATATTTTGGTCCACGGTTTGCACAAAGACCGTCTCCAGCCTCCGTTTAATTGTACAAACAAAGATTTATTTAAAATGTATCAAAAAGGAAATGCTCTCTCTCTCGATGTTTCTGTATTTTGTTCAAATAAAAGCATGTAATCTTTTCCTGTTTAGTTGTTTTGGCATGTTCCGCCCTCCATTTATAGAACGGACTATTGAGATCTAATAACGTCGGCTGAGGTACGATTGCACAGTAAATCATTTCCGATTACGGCCATCAATAATCCGCAACAGCGCCTATAGCGGATAGTTAATTTCGGTTTTAAAAATTGGAAAACCATGCGGGCTTCTGCGCTTTTAAGATATATCAATAAATATTTGCTCCATGGCATTCTGGCTGCGAAAATCTGCAAACCCTTTCGCCTAAATCGACGGATCGAGGATCGGGCATTCCGTATTTTATTTTCGACCAATAAATAACAAGTGCAGTTGGCAGAGGCAAAAGTAATCTAGCATACGTGTTTCGATTAATGCTTTTGGGCCTCGCATTAATCACAGGGAGAAATGAATCATGCATTTCTACATTAATTACCGTCCTCTGTAATTATTACTTTCTGTTTTCCACCCTTTTTATAATTCCAGTGTTTTGATGTTTCCAGCGTTCTCTAGAACAAAAGCTGCTCTCAGCTTTCTGCGCGGCGCTTTATTTCAGCGATCCCGAGTTTGCATTTTGTATTTTTCTGCACCGAACAGCAAATTTGGTTCGGATTGCTTTATTATCAACGTGTTAACTACGAGTTGCGAACCGGGATTGCATAAAAACTGAACTGACTAAAATGTCAAAGCGTGAAACACTACTAAGAAGTGATTATACAAAGGACATTAGAAAAGCTAGGAGAACTTTTATAGTTGTATTTTTGTAGAATAAATAATATATATAATGAGTGTAAAAGAATTTTGCAATAGCCGAAGGTGGTCACTTTCCCCAGGTATTTGAGTAAGGAAGGTGAGTAATTTCTGCACTGGAGTAGGAAAACAGTGTATTGTAATACAAGTGCGGAAAAGGATTCATTGCAAAATTAGTGCAAAAATTAAAAAGGCGAGCCATAGCTAGCGCTTTAATCGTACGTGTTTTGCAATGACCGTTTCCACACATGTACTACGTACTAACATGTGAGCAAATGAAAACGAAATCAAGCTTGGTTTTGAAAAATTCATTCATGTGCTCTAGTACTTCTGTTGCTTTTAATTGACATATGACAGTTATAATAGTAGAAGTGTCAAGTTGTTTAAATTATAAAATTTTTAAATTACACATGTTTAATTAAGAACAGAAAGTTTTTATAATCGAAATGATTGATGTGGCGGATATAACATTGTTTCTTCTTCTTCGTTCCTGTTGATCCCCACGCGATCATAGGGCGCCCATGTGCGTTTCAATGACGTTTTGTGAGTTTCATACAACTTTTAAGCAGAATTTTCAATAAAAACTGAAAATGGGTGAATTTTAAAATGACAATAATAGCGAAATGGTTTCTAATACTCTACCAAATGTTTCTGACTCGTCCGAGGCTGCATAACTGGAATTATTACTTGAAAAATCCGAAACAACGTAATCAGAGAATACGGCACTTCTAAAAAGTGGTGTACTAAAAAAGGAGGTAACAAAGATAATGAAATAGTATATTATATTATTAAGACTAAAAGTGATACTTGGTGTGGCGAGACTGGACGCGTTTGATTGACAAGCATAAGCCCGGACGAGGCACACAAAGTCACTTTTACTCCGGATAGTACATGCTATTCTATTTTCAAACTCCAGAACTAATATAAATAAATATATTGTAATGATATGAATACAGGGTTATAAAAATCAATTTTAAAATAGGATTAAGGGATTACAATAGTTGAATATTATATGGATCAATTTGAATATGAATTGGGAATATGAATAATTAGTATGTAATTGGAAAAGAAAATAGAATTTATAATTGAATAAAATATGACTAATAATTGAGAGATGGATTTGAATATAATGTAATATCTAAATATGAAATTTGAAGGTAATGACAACTACTTAGTCGAAATAGATTATTGCACATAGTAGGTAGAAATAAAAACTAAAGCTATAGTGTGTTGGAAGGAGAAAATATGATATCGGTAAGGACTTTGTTTTCTTTATTAAGATAACAAATTTTGAAAAATGTAAAGCTGGTATAATTTAAAAGTATGAAATAAACCCTATTTTAAAAGGAAAATGTTTGGAAATTAAGAAGAGTTGATATTAAGACTAAATTCAGTGGTGAAATAGAAATGGAATTTAAGAAGATGAGATATAAAATGGAGGAAGATAGCAAGTATATGGTGAAAAACTAAACTAAAAGCAGGACTAATCTACAAAGAAGAATAAATAGAGAAAAATACTTAGTTAAGTTTATTGAAGAATTACACCCCACCGTATCTCTATAATAAAATAACTTTCAGGACGGACGTGCATAGTTTAAATTTGAGGTTTAGAGGTTTAATTACGCCACCTCAACACCGAACCGCTTTGTTTGAAAGATCGTTTACATTCAATATCAGTAAAGTATATAATGAGTTACCATTATCATTCAAAACCCTTTCTGTTAAACAATTTCGAATAAAGTTATTTAATTTGTATCTAAAATCTCAAGAAACATGAGTGAGCTAAATTAACGAACTTTTTAAATTTACCACTTTTTAATAAAAAAAAAATTGTGAGTTTGCAAGAATTGCTCGGACTTGAAATGTATTTGGAAACGACGGGCTTGTGTTTGTATTTTGTGTTTGTATTTTGTGTTTGTCATGTGTATTACTTAAACTTAAAAATTTAATTTATATTTGCAAGGTTCAGATGAAAAACAGTTGTACTGATCTGGACCTTGAGATTTTGAAAATATTTTAATTTGTATATGGTTTTTTATATATCTGTTTATTTTCAAATAAAAACAATTATTATTATTATTATTATTATTATATTTTGTTTCTAACGGGTGTTCATAAACAGTCGTCATCCCAGTAGGTTTTGACTTCAGAAACGTATGTCTATTAAAACTGAGAAAAAATGCGCTATGACAGAACTCAATGACGTTTCATGGTGTTGCACGAATTAATCAAAGACATAACATTTTGTTTTTCAAAGCAACTGGGATGACGACTGTTTATGAACACCCGTTATAACGTAAATGTACAATATCATGTTGCTAGTAAATAAATATAATTTATAAACATATACTAATAGGTAACACAATGTAAGAGCCCGAATCAGTTCAAGATATTTGAAAAATTACGATTATCGGGAATTAACGTCGACGTCAGTTCCCGACAATCAAGATGGCCACTGTCAAAAATATTCGCAAGTTAATCAAGTTTGGAAGTACTTTGACAGTGTAAAAGTAATGGTTACTTTTACGTCTAGGCATAAAAGTAACGCAATTACCTTGTCTGTCAAGTCACATAATTTGTCACTTTTATTACGTTTGAAAATAATAGCTATTTATGCACGAGACATGTTATGAAACTCAGCCTTCGGCTTCGTTTCATAATTTTCATGTCTCGTGAATAAACGTCGACTTTTAGCACGCGTTGCAGACAATATTTTATTTACGACCTTAATTTTACCGTTATCTTATACCTACATATACAGTGCGAGTGTAAAGTCTGGAACTATCGAAATAAAACTTTTATCAAATGTTTTTGAAAGAAATCCTCGAACAAGTCAATTTTTATTTTAAAAAATACATATTTTACTGTAATTGTCACTTTTCGATTGCCTTTTGTTTTTGAGTTATGACGTTCGCGATAATTTTTTTAAATGGAAACCCTAATTTTTTATGATGAATTTGGATAGAGCATGGAATTCTAAGACCAAATATGCTAAAAAAGTATGGTACTGTATTTTGAAATTTTCGAGATAATTGCCGTTAAAGTTTTAAAACAAAAATCTAATAACAATCAAGAGTGCCAAGTTTTAATAAAAAAATCAAGTAGCCATGTAACAATTGACAGCGTTAAAATTATGATAGTTGTTTATCAGTTGGTTTATCTTTAAAAAACAAATAAAAAAGAAAAAGCAAGTGCGAGTGTAAAGTTTGGAACTATCGCAATAAATCTTTAATTAAACGTTTTTGAGCGATAATTTTTTTAAATGGAAACCCTAATTTTTTATGGTGAATTTGGAAAAAGCATGAATTTCTTAGACCAAATATGCTAAATAAGTTTGATATTGTATTTTTCAATTTGGAATATATTGTACATAATAGTAATGAAAAATCGAAAACACGTCAAATAGGTCAATGATTTGATAGCTTAATTACTTTTTTATTGCTTATATTGAAATTATTATGAAATACAAAAGAAACAAGAAATAACAAAGTAAAGAAAAACAATTAAATGAAATGTTCTAACTGACCACCATTTTGTGCAAGGCAGTACCCGAGTCTGTACTGAAATTCTTCACGAACTTTACGCAGAGTTTCCGGTGGAATTAATCTTATTTCTGTGCGAATTCTTTGCTGTAGCTCTTCTACTGTCTGTGGGCGGTTTATGTAAACCTTACTCTTTAGATAGCCCCATAAAAAAATCCATCGGGGTTAGGTCGGGTGATCTCGGAGGCCACTCAACAGTTTCCCTTCTGCCTATCCATCTACCAGGAAAAATTTCGTTTAAATAATTCCTAATACCAATAGCAAAATGTGCCGGAGCACCATCTTGCTGGAACCATAATGTATCGCTTGGTAGATCCGGATCTTCATTGTTCGGATAAAGTACCGCAAGAGCAGGAATTAAATCGTTTCTTAAGAAATTCAAATACTTTTCACTTGTCAATGAACCCTCGATAAAAAATGGTCCTAGAATGACGATTCACTGTTCCATTAAGGTGAAATGTTGCTTCATCAGAAAAAATTATGCGATTTGAAAAGTCGCCATCGATATTGCACCGCTCCATCATTACCTCACAGAACTCTGTTCTGCGATCAGGATTATCTCCGTTAAGCTCTTGCACTAATTGAACTCTGTAGGGATGCCATTTATGTTTCTTTAAAATCTTTATAACTGACCTTTGAGAAATGTCATTATTTGCGGCTGGTTCTCTTGTAGTTCCATGGGGATTTTCTTGTAGAGACAACAATATATCTAATTCGTTACCTTCTTCGGTTATTGGACGACCACCCCTATGGCGATCTCTCACATGTCCGAGTTCAGAAAACTTTCTTCCTATTTTGGAAACTGTCGCTCTTGTGATAGGTTCTTTATCAGGATACTTGTTATTAAATATCTCACAAACCTCTTTTTGTGTTCTGGTACGGTCGCCACATCCCCTCACTATTAAAATTTCAATTTGCTCTTTTTCAGTCAAATATCGCACCATCATTTACTGAATTACGTAAAAAAGCCCACAATAAAAACAGATAAACAAACTGATAAAAAACTGTCATAATTTTAACGCTGTCAATTGTTACATGGCTACTTGATTTTTTAATTAAAACTTGGCACTCTTGATTGTTATTAGATTTTTGTTTTAAAACTTTAACGGTAATTATATCGAAAATTTCAAAATACAGTACCATACTTTTTTAGCATATTTGGTCTTAGAATTTCATGCCCTATCCAAATTATACATAAAAAATTAGGGTTTCCATTTACAAAAATTATCGCGAACGTCATAACTCAAAATCAAAAGGCAATCGGGACGGGGCGGAACGGAACGGGACGGGACGGGACGGAAAGGGAAGGGAAGGAATGGGATGGAAGAGGAGAGGACGGGACGGGACGGGAAAGGACGGGATGGGACGGGATGGACGGAACTGGACGGGGCGGAACGGGACGGGGCGGAACGGAACGGGACGGGACGGGACGGAAAGGGAAGGAAAGGGAGATATGGAAGGGGAGGGAACGGGACGGGAAAGGACGGGACTGGACGGGACTAAACGGGATGGAACGGGACGGGAGGAAAAGGAAAGGGAAGGGATGGGATGGAAGAGAAGGAGACGGGACGGGATGGGACGGTACGGAGACGGGGACGGAAAAAGGGATGGTAACGGGGTAGGATGGGATGGGATGACAGACAATAATTAGTCATTATTTCATACACAAATAACGAACCTCGCGCGAACGAAGTCGCGGGTAACAGCTAGTTAATCCATAAATATCGATTTAACAAATGTTTGCATCTACGACACTTCTAATTTATGTCATAATAAATAGTAGGCCATGCGGGGGCGACTGTTTGCGAAGCCAGTGCTGTCAAGGTCAGTTACGAAATGTAATTATTAATACTCCACATCTGAGTGTATTCATTACATAACGCTTTAATTATTTCAAAAACACTACCTGTAACGCAAGAAGCAACTAGAATAACTTTACAACTTCACTTCCAGTTCGAAATTGTAGTTTTATAACCTTACTTCACTTT